>SZWC01004655.1:18883-82827 GCA_023375785.1 Penium margaritaceum
TCTCCGCACTGCTTGCGCTCTTGCCTATCGCTTCGTCCCCCTTCACCCCTCCCCCCGCCCCCTCCTCTTGTGGGTCCATCGCTTCCTCCTCCCGTGTCCCTTCCCTCTAGCTCATTTGACCATCCTCTCCCTCCGCCACCCTTGTCCCCGCCCCCACCCTTTTCCCCCCCTCCGTCAGCCTTTGCATCTTGTCCTGCCTCCTCTCCTTCTCCAATGCTCTCTCCCGCCTCGCCCATCGCCCCGTCTCTTTTAGCTTCTATCCTGTACAAACCCACTCCGGCCACGTCTGCCTCCTGCATGGAGTCTTTGGTAGTGATCTCGGTGTCCGTGTCGTTCCCCCCTCCCCCTGTCCCTCCCTTCGCCTCATTGACCACCCCCTCTACCCTATGTCCCTCCTCGTCTCGTGTCTTGTCGCTTCTCCGTCGTCGGCCTTCCGCGCCCTGACCTCTCCTTCCGTACATCTTTCTTCGAGGTCACGCCGATGGTGCTGGAGAAGTCTCGGTACACTCCGGAGGCACGTCGTATCGTCACGCTCTCCTCCACCCTACACCACCAACGTGGGGTATATGGGTAATCCATCACCGTCGATCGTGACGGGTGGAAGCCACACAAACCAACACTCCCCTGGCTGACATAGCCGTCAACGCCAGAACAAATGAACAAAGCCATGGAACAACAGCGTATGCCGAACCACAATATGCACTAGTGAACCCACACACATCCACATCTGCTGCACATCTAAGGTCTCCTCACGACACTGGCACATCCTACCAAGTGTCCAGGTCTCGACCATGAGAGGAGTGATGCACACGCGCACAAACCAGTGTAGTACACATCATACACATGTCAGTCGACAAGAGGGTCTCCTCGTGGCACAAGCGGCACCAGTGCCTAGGCCTCGACCGCTACAAGCAATCCAACAAGTGTCCGTATGATGCCCACAATAGTAACATCAACCAACACATAGGATCATAGGGGGATCTCCTCATAACACGGGTGCAACTCACCACTTGTCCGGGTCTCGACCACTATGAGCAATCCAGCTCGCATGCACATGCCACACGAAGTATGGCCACACACCAAGACACACGATCACATGGTCTCCTCGGAACACTAGTACAAACCACCAAGTGTCTGGGTCTGGACCAACAGAGTGGTACCATAGACATGCAGCTGTGCAGGCACGTACCATGAGCCACATGCCGGCTGCTGTAGTATGCTCATAGTAGAGCATGGACCCTCGCCATGCATCTCCCATAACGTCGCGCCAGGTCGAGGTCCACACAACACTCCCCCTGGGCAGATGAACCTGGCGGCGATGTCCTCGATGGAGATGATGATACCGTAGGTGAACAGATCCTGGGCGATGAAACATGTGTGCAGAGATAGCTCTCCCTGTCACGTACAAGTCGGCTCCCGCCCTCAAAGACGAAGTGGTGTCTCCGACTACAACTCCTCATGTCGCCCCTGCATCACCTGGAGTGTACTAGTCCTCTGAGATTCTCAAGGCGAATCCATAGCAAGTCGTCTTGCAGCGCCGGCGAGACGCGGTCGATGCGTTCCGGTAGCACTGTTAGCTTGTCGGGAGCTAGGAGAGTTTTCTCCGTGGGTTAAGACCCGCGCACCCGGTGGACTGTACCAGTGCAAAGAGGAGACTGGATGACTGTAGTAGTACTTCCGATGTTCGGAAAGCCATTTGTGATGTCTGGACGCTGATTTTGAGTGTTTCTAGCAGTGCTCGTAGTTTCTCGCAGGTCGAGACCTGGGCACTGGGAGAGCTGTTACAGTGCCTATAGGAGACCACTTTTGTTGTTCTCGTGGTGTATGCAATGTGTTCTCCCCGCTGACTCGTTTGGGTTCAGCGGGGGTAACGAGGCCTAGTGCGGCTAGCTGTCGGCGTCCCTATATAAGCCCGCTAGGGCCTCATTTGTACTCTTTCCTTGTTCTTTCATATTATGCATTCCAGACTTAGCCATAGGACGGATTAGTAATATACCCATCGTTTTACCAGATAAAGCTACGGTGTCCACAGTCAAAAACGACCTGCACGCGGTGTCCATAGTAAAAAACGACCTGCACGCGGTGTCCATAGTCAAAAACGACCTGCACGCGGTGTCCATAGTCGGAAACGACATGACAGCGGTGCCCATGTTTTTCGTCGCACGAGCGAAAACGGGCACGGTTGATATGTATTTCATGTATATATCATATTTGACATGTTTTTTGACTTCGTGCTTCGCCGGTCGTCGCGAGCTCGCAGGAGGCGTTTCGCGCCGAAACCTCCCTGCGAGCTCGCGATGACCCTGCCAAACCCCCCATATAAACTAGGAGGTTTGTCGTAGGTTTGGGGGGGGGTTGCAGGATGGGGCGCACGCTGGGAATCTGCCGGGCCCCGCGGCAGCGNGGAAACGACATGACAGCGGTGCCCATGTTTTTCGTCGCACGAGCGAAAACGGGCACGGTTGATATGTATTTCATGTATATATCATATTTGACATGTTTTTTGACTTCGTGCTTCGCCGGTCGTCGCGAGCTCGCAGGAGGCGTTTCGCGCCGAAACCTCCCTGCGAGCTCGCGATGACCCTGCCAAACCCCCCATATAAACTAGGAGGTTTGTCGTAGGTTTGGGGGGGGGTTGCAGGATGGGGCGCACGCTGGGAATCTGCCGGGCCCCGCGGCAGCGGGGCCCGGCAGATGCCAGGGCAAGAAAAAACACTAATACCCAAACCACTGATTGATAACTAGGGGGTTTGCATGTTATTGGAAGCTGGAAGCGAGACCGTTTTTTACTAATCGTTGTCCGTCGCATACTACGGAAGAAAAACGACTTCATGGTGTCTCCGACTGAATGCCGTTCGATCTGTCGATCCAATGTGCGAAGACGGACAGGCATTAGAAAGAGATAATCGAGCGTTCAGTTTTCTTGCACTTTACTTATGTCGCCTTTCACTTTGGAAATCGTTTTCAAAAATTAAGTTTCCATCCCGCGTTTGTCGACTTCATGGTGTCTCCGGCTATATGCCGTTTGATCTGTCCATCGGACGTGCGGAAACGAACAGGCATTAGAAAGAGATTATCGAGTGTCTAGTTTTCCTTCACTTTATTTATGTCGACTTTCACTTTGGAAATCGTTTTTAACGTGGCAGTTTCCATCCTGAGTTTTTCGACATTAAGAGAAACAGTACCGCGAACCGAACAATACAAAGATATCCCGCGATCGAGAGTTGTTCCATTCGAAACCAGCCAAACCCACCGTGTGGGTTCTAATCGCAAACCCAGACACGAAACACATCAGCAGTGGTTTCGACTGCGATGAACGCAAGCCCATATGGAACAGAATACCACAACGCACCTACTTTTAAAACACTGATAACAGAAACAAGACGGCGCCCTTAAGGGCGAGATAAACAAGGATTGGTCTTGGTTTGGGACAAACCACTTCAACAACGAGGTAAACGTCTCATTTCTAGCCATGTGTGGGGTCATTGAAACCACCTATGGATAAGAAAAAATAATGAAACTTACTTACATATCTCTAAAATCTCATGCATTGAAAATTCTTATATCGAAGACTCTGATTCATATCTATGTTTCTGTCCCTGAGATTAGTTATGAATATCTTTAACCTTCTTTATTTTATGTGTATATGTATATTAACATTTATGTTGTACATCGGCCTGTCAACCAGCTCCCACGTATCATTTTCCGTGATGGACGCCAGCTCCGATTTGATGGCTGCATCCTATTGATCCCCTTCGCGCCATGCAAGCGCCTCTTGCACAGTAGTCGGCTCCATTGATGCAGCCAGCATGCACCGCGTCATGCTGATCCATCGACCAGTGCTTGCGTCGAAGCGCTTCCCCGCTTTTCGCTGCCTCCCGCTACGACGCGGTAGTTTTGGTGGCGCATCGTCGCTCTACTGCGCTCCATCCGACTCAGCACGCTCCAGTGAATCATCGACCGGACGGCTCCCCAAGGATCTCTCTCGCTCTGGCAAAACATCGCCCGAACAACTAAAGCATCCGGTGGATTTTTCACCGACGACCGATGCACACTCTGCCGGGAGGGCGCGCCTTGGCACCCTCGGTGCCTCATCCACCGGATCCTTCCGGTGGATCTCCTCATCAGCTTGATCGTCATCGGAGTCCTCCGCATTGGCTACCACCGCTGGTGCACCTTCGCGCTCTGATAGCGCATGCTCAACTTCGGCGTCCGCCGACTCCTTCTCGTAATCAAGGAGCTGGAACCACTCCCCCGTCTTTGGGGAGTCCACCACGCCCGCTTTGTTGCTGCTGATGTAGCTCTGCTGCTCGTCGAACTCGACGTCTTGGCTGCGGATTACATCCTCCTTGCGCATGTCGTAAAGCCGGTACGCCTTATCCGCGCTCTCATAGCCAAGGAAGAGATACCAATTTGCCCGCGGCTCCAGCTTGCTGTCACACCTCTGCGTTGCCTGCACCACCACGTGCGCTTTGCACCCGAACACTTTCAGGTGTGCCACACTTGGCTTGCGCCCGCTCCAAACCTCCTGCGGCGTCTTCCAGCCGCTCCTCCCTTTCAGCACTGCTGTGGAAGTGAAGTTGATAGTGTAGCTCGCCGTACGCACAGCCTCCGCCCAGAAGCTTCGCGGCAATTCCGCATCCACCAACATGGTCCGTACCATGTTCAGCAGCGTCTGGTTCACCCGTTCCACCACGCCATTTGACTGAGGCGAATACGGCGTAGTTTGTTGCCATTTTATGTCTTGCTGTTTCATCCACCCGCTACAGCCCACGTACTCTCTGTCGTTCTCACTGCGTAGCGCTCTGACCTTCCGGTCAGTCTGCCTCTCCACCGCGACGACATACTCCTTCAGCCGGTCCAGGACCTCGCCTTTCCGCTTCATGAAGTACACAAATAGTTTTCTGTTGTAGTCATCAATGAAGGTGACAAAGTTACACGCGTCGCTCTTTGACGCCATCTTGAATGGTCTGCACACGTCGCAGTGGACGACCTCCAGCAGGTCCGAGGCACGATTCACGTTCTCGTTGAACGCTTTGAGCCGCGCCTTGTCCAAAATGCAAGGCTCGCACTTTTTGTGCACTGATGCATCTGTCGCCTCTTCCACACCGTCGATGACAAGGCCGCGTACCAGCTCGCGCTTTGCCATCTCCTTCACGACTGCGAGTGAGGAATGTCCCAGTCGTCGGTGCTAGAGCTCAAGATCAGCTCCCCCTCCTTTCGCCAGGTTGACAGTGCGTTCCTGCAAGTCTGCTGAATCTGTCGCTGGGGGGATCACCTTGATCTCCACGATGTAGAGGCCTCCCTCGCGCTTAGCCTCTAGCACGGGCTCGCCGCCACCGTCCTTGCGCACGACTACCCCTCTTCTCCTGAAGAGCACCTCGCACCCCTTGTCAGTCAGGCGGCTAACACTTAGAATGGCAGCCAAGCCGGGTATGTGCTGCACGTCCTTGATGACGCGCTGCACCCGCTTTCTGCCAACCACCACTTCCACGTCCACGTCTCCTTGGCCAGCCGCCGGCTCGACCTTGTCGTTCGCGACCACCATGGATTTTCTGGACTTGGTGTAGTTGATGAACCCGACCTTCTCGACCTGGGTATGCTCCTCCGCTCCGGAGTCAAGGCATCGCCGGTTGGCCTTCTTGAGGTAGTGGTTTTGAGTGCCGTTGAGGAGCGCCTTCTTGCCTTTGGCGTCCTTGCCACCAGCCTTTGCCTCCTCGGTGCACTCACGGGCCTAGTGGCCCTCTTTGCCGTAGTTGCAGCACGCACCCTTCTTGGCGCCCTTCTTGCTGCCGCTATGTCCGCCACCTACCTTGCCCCTAATTCTGCCACCACGCGTTTTGGTGACGAGGGCCGATGAGGAAGACGAGGAATCCCCACAGCTCCGTCGCTGCGCCTAGTTGCGGATGCACTCTGCGACCGCGCCATAGGTGAGCTTGTCCTCTGCCCATCCTCCCAAGACTGTGATGAGAGGGCTCCAACTGTCAGGAAGGGCCATGAGGAGGGCCATCGCCTGCAACTGCGTGTCGATCTTCCACCCCACGTTGTTGCACCATGAGGCGAGCGACTCGATCTGCTGCATGGCGGTGATGACATCGTTTTCCCTCCTCAATTTTCACTGTCAGGAGTCGCTCCATTGCGAATATTTTGTTCGCCAGCGACTTGGATTGATGGATGGCACAGAGTTTTTGCCAAGCTTCAGCTGCCAACTTGCAGCCCTGGAAGTAGCCCCACTATGACTCGGACGTCCTGGACATCAGCAGCATGAGCGCCTCCGTGTTCTTCTTTGCAAAGGCCTCCTTCTGCGCTTCCGTCGCCGTCGCTTCGTCGAGGACTTCTGTTCCCTTCACGACCTCTAGCAATCCCTTATGCGCGAGGTGCAGCTCAAAGTGCCACCTCCATAGCCCGTAGCCAGGGCCTCCTGCATACTTCTGGATGGGCTGCGTCTCCTTCTGTGCCATTTGCGCAGTATTCAACTCCGGGACCTCAGAGCTTGACGGCGAAGTCGTCCCTGACGACAGTACCGTCCGCCGCGAAAGCCGTGAGTGATGTGTGGACCGGTCAGGGCTATGGGCCGATAACCCTTTGTGAGAAACTGGGTCCCCGGGTGCAGACAGTTCCAACGTGGCCCAACGGGTCTTTTGTGCTCACGGCTATGTTTTGTGGGGGTGGTTCTGAGTCTAAGCGTGAGCTAACTGGTCGCCCCACGCTATGTTTCTGGGAGTTGAAGACAGTTGTGAAACAGTCACTTTTGCAAAGGGAATAACGCGATTTTGTATTAGTTTTTGAACATGGACATGATATTAACATTTGTAGGGCTAGTCATGAGCTCTCCAACGCTCCAAACCGTACGCGATTTGAATAACCGTAGCTCCCGCTACGTTAGTCGAAGCGCAGCACCCCAAACCAGCCGCTCAGTTGGCGGCACGCACCACGTCGCCCGCCGAAGCGCCCTCACACATCAAGGACCCATCAAAACGCCATTCCGGAGGCGCAGATGGCCCTACACGTAATGGCGGTGCCCCTTGCGCCTTTGAGGTCTGTTTTGATGAGTTAATCATCGAGTTTGGTGATGGGGATTGATGTGGGTCGAAACCTGTTCGCGGACCTGCAGTCAGAATTTTGACCAAGTGCCCGAGTAACAAAACGTACTTCTGAGTTTCGGACGCCGAGCCAGAGATTTGGCTAAGTCCATCAGCAACAAACTGCACTACTGGCATCCGGTGGATCATTCACCGGACGCCTCGGCAGCCCTTCCGGAACAAAATCTCCAGATGGACTTTTGTTACTCGGTCAGGTGGATTATCCACCTCCAGTCAAACCGCGGCCAACTCCTAGAGCCGCCGGGCACACCCTAACTTTGGAAGCTCATATCACCCTCGTTACTTGTTCGAATCAGGTGAAACAACTTCCACTGGATTCAGCAGCTCATCAACTTTCAGGGGAAATGCTCCATTTTAAGATTCGGGCAATCCTCAAGTCGCCATATCCATCGGCTAGGAATTTCCTCTCTCTGGCGGCTCGTCGGCGCCTCCCGTCGCTGCACTTGGACATGCATAGGGGCAAATCTTCAACAGTAACCACTCACCCACATGGTGTACTCACAGGTCATATCTCACACGATACAGAGCATAGTTGAGACACACTACAACGAATCCAGGGGTCATACCTCCACAAGGGGAAGAGCATTCCTGATCCGTCCTACAACACTGAACAAGGGGAAAAAAATATCAACACCACTCCCCAGTCATTGGAGATTCCACCACGCCCACTTCATTGCTGCTATTATAATGTTTCTGTTTTTCAAACTCAATTTCTCGGTTGTGGATTACCTCCTTGTGCATTTTGTAAAGCTGGTATGCCTCATGCGCACTCTCATAGCCAAGGAGGAGGTACGACTTTGCCTATAGCTCCAGCTTACTATCACACCGCTGTGTAGCCTGTACCATTGCATGCGCCTTGTCACCAAAAAGTTTGAGGTGTGTCACAGTTGGCTTGTGTCCACTCCAAAAATCCTGCGGCATCTTCCTGCCGTTCTTTTCCTTCAACACCGTGTTTGGGCTGAGGTTGATGGTGTAGCTTGATGTGCGCACAGGTTCCACCCAAATGTCGTGCAACAATTTTGCATCCACCAACATGGTCCGTACCATGTTTAGCAGAGTCTGGTTTGCCCGCTCCACCAAGCCATTAGATTGAGGTGGATATGGCATTTTTTGTCCCCATTTTATGCCCTACTGCTTCAGTCACCCACTACAGCCTACGTACTCTCTGCCATTGTTGCTGTGTACTGATTTCACCTTTGTCCAGTTTGCCTCTCCACCGCTTCGGCATACTTCGTCCGTTGGTCCAGGACCTCGCCTTTCTGCTTCATCAAGTACACAGAGTTTTCTGCTATAGTCATCTATCAACATGACAAAGTAATGCATGCTTCTCTTTGACACCGTCTTGACTGGTCTGCACACGTCACTATGCACGTCTTCAAGTAGGTTCAATGCACAACTCACGGTCTCTTTGAACGGTTTGCACTGCACCTTGCCCATAATGTAAGGCTTGAACATTTTTTGCGTTACTACATCTATTGCCTTTTCCGCATTGTCAATGACGAGGCTGTGTACTAGTTCATGCTTTGCCATCTCCTTCATGAGTGCGGGTGAGGAATGCCCAAGTTATCAGTGCCAGAGTTCCAGATCAGCTCCCCCTCCTTTGGCTAGAGTTTTTGCCAAGCTTCAACTGTCGACATGCAGCTCTGGAAGCCCCACTATGACTCGGCTGTCCTGGACACCACAAGCATGAGTGTCTCCATGTTCTTCTTTGCGAAGGCCTACTTCTCCTCATCCCTAGCTGTTACCTCAAAGAACACTTTCCTCCTCTTCATGACCTCTAGCAACCCCTTATGCACGAGGTGGAGCTTAAAGTGCCACCTCTGTAGCACAGAAGCAGGGCTGCCGCATACTTCTGGATGGGATGCATCTCCTTCTGCGCCATTTGTGCACACTTCTACTCAGGGTTCTTAGAGTTTGATGACGACGTCGTCGGCGACAATAATCGTGTCCACCACGAAAGTTGTGAGGGATGTGAAGACTGGTCAGGACCATGGGCTCATACCCCTTTGTCAAAAAACTGTGTGGTGGCTGTTCCAACGTGGCCCGACGGATGTTCTCTCTGTTCACGGCTGTGCTTTGTGTGATTTCTGAGTCTAAGAGTGAGGTTCTGGTCGCCTCATGCTTTGTTTGTGGGAGTAGGAGAATGTTGCAAGAAAATCAATTTTGTGAAGAGAATAACGGCATTTTGCATCAGTTTTTCGACAAGCTTTCTAACGCACCAAACCGCATGCGATTTGGTTAACCCTAGCTCTCGCCACATCAGCTGAACCGCGACACACCAACCCAGCTGCTCAGTTTGCGACGCGCGTGGTGCCCGTCCGCCAAGGCGCTCTCACACATCAAGGACCATTTAAATTGCCCTGTTCTTGCCCTGTTTCTGGGAGTGAAAGGCAGTTGCGACACAGTCACGTTTGCAAAGGGAATAACACAACTTTGCATTAGTTTTTTACTATAAGCATGATCTAAACATTTGTAGGGAAATTCATGAGCTCTCCAACACACCAAACCGTGCACGATTCCGATCACTGTAGCTCCCGCTGCGTCAGCCAAAGCGCAGCACCCCAAACTAGCCGCTCAATCGGCGGTGCACACCACGTCGCCCGCCAAGGCGCCCTCACTCATCAAGGATCCATCAAAATGCCATTCAGGAGGCGTAGATGTCCTTGCACGTAGTGGCGGTCCTGCTTGGATCTTTGGGGTCTGTTTTGATGAGTTCAACATCCAGTTTGGTGATGGAGATTTATGTGGTTCAAAACATGTTCGTGGACCTGTAGCCGGAACTTTGATGAATTCCTTTGAGTAACAAACAGCATTACTGAGTTTCAGACTCCGAGCAAGGATTTTGGCGAAGTTCCTCAGTAACAAACTGCACTACTGACATCCGGACAATCATCCACCGGACGCCTCGGCAGCGTTCCGGAGCAAAATCCACAGATGGAATTTTGTTACTTTTTCCGGTTGATTATTCACCGGCAGTGGAACCGTGGTCGACTCCCAGACCCGCCGCACTCACCCCAACTTTGGAAGCCCATATCTCCCTCGTTATCTGTCCGATTCTGGTGAAACAACTTCCATCAAATTCAGCAACTTGTCACCTTTTAGGGGCAGTCCTCCATTATAGGGTCCGAACAATCCTTGATTCGCCAGATCCACCTCCAAGGAATTTCCTCTCTGGCGGCTCGTCGGTGCCTCCCGACGCCACACTTGGGCATGTAGAGGGACAAATCTTCAACAAGAACACCCACATGAATCGGGAGTAGTCATCTATCAAGCTATTGATGTATGTGGCATGCTCAACAAGGGACTCATCCTGGAGAGGACGGAGGACATGGGCGTGAACCACTTCAAGAAGCACAAGAGGGGGGTTGGACGGAAAGGGGAGGCGATGCATCTTACCGACCATACAAAAGGTGCAATTAGCAGCGTAAGGGGCACGGAATGAGGGGTCCGACAACCCATCGGATGGGAGGGAACAAAGAAGAGAGGTAACGGCAGAAGCCGGGAGATGCAAAAGGCGATAGTGAAGGAGATGCAAGTGGGCAGAGCGAGAGAGGGCAACAAGTGCGACAGCATCAGCTGTGTGGGCAGAGACAAAGTGGGGGCCAAGAACCTGATAGAGGCACTCACCAGGGGACGGCAAATGTGAAGGACAACTGGCCCACTAGCGGGATCAGTGACAGCGACGAGACCAAGGGCATAAGTGGTAGAGAAATCATAAGTATAATGCACTGGGATAGAGAGGAGGAAGAATTCAAGGGTAGGAACATAGAGAACAAAGGATACGGATAAGTCACAGGTATAGGAGGTGAAGGAGACAGTGCCAACACCAAGAGCAGGTAGGGGTACACAATTTTCGGTGAAAACAGTCGTGATGACAGATACAAGACTGAACAACATTAAGAGACCACGTACAGGGCACATGTGATTAATGGCGGCCCTATCAACAACCCAAGACTGAGAGAGGACATGCTCAGTGCCAGAGAGAAGGCAATAAGCAGTCGTGCCAAGAGACACGCTCTCAAACAAAGGGAGCGATGAGGAGAGAGGAGTAGGCAATGGAGAAGAGGTAGGGGTAGCGATGTAGTCAAATAAGGAGGACATACCGACGGGCGGAGGACTGCCAAGGACACCCTCCGCAAGAACGCCAGAAATCAAGACGACAATGGCATCCTCAGTGAGAGGAGGAGCAGTAATGGCAAGGGGTGCGGGGTCACCAGGCCGGGCGATAGGAGTGGAGCCAAGGGGCCCAGGGGGTGGGACAGGAAGAGCACCGAGTGTACGGCCACGTAGAAGAGCACGTTGGCAAGCAATCCGCTCACGAAGGTCAGGAACCGGAGGAAGGCGACAGGCGTCATGGCGATGACCCACAGCATCACAGTTCCAGCAGATGGACAGACAACCAACGTCGTTGCCAGCAGGAGCCCGGACAGTGAGATCATGGGCAGCCAAGGGCGGGGGGATGTTAGGGAGAGCATCAGGAAAAATGGGCTCAGCAAGAGTAGTAACAGGCTGGGATGTAGTCTGGAAAACTCCAAGACCATCAAGGAGAGCAGGCTAGATGGCACCGAGCGTCTGATAGGCGTACTGCAGGATCTTGTCGAGAGGGAAGGATGTAAGAGCTCCAGAGGTAGGACCAAGGCTGGAAACGAACGTCTATTCCATAAGAGAGGCACCCGACATGAGTAGCTCGCTCTGGAGAAGCTCGGCGTGACCTAGGTAGGCCCCAAGAGATTTTTCAGGACGACGGTGGAGAGCGCGGATGTCAGCCAGAAGGGAGGTGGCAGAGTGAAGAGAATTGGAGGAGTAGAGCACAAGAAGGGAGGTCCACGCCTTGCGAGGGCAAGCAGGAAGAGCGGGAGTGGGGGAAAATCAATCAAGTTGGTGAAGAGCGACGGTAGGAGCGACAGAGTATCGAAGATGAAAGGCGACGGAAGCACAGTCTGGGTGCGTGAGAGGGAGGGTGGGAGCGGGATCGTAGTGCTCCTAGAGACTGTGCATATGTGTCCAAGAGACAAAGTCAGCAAAACAACCGCTGCAAGGCTTGTCAAAAACGTGGCGAGGAGCGGAGGTGAGAGGCATTGGTGCGGTGCACGGGCTGAGAGCGAGGCTGACAAGCTGAGCGACCACAAGCGTCAGGCGTCGAGACAAGCCTCGGTGTAGGCCAAGACCGTGTGCGGATCACCAGGTGGGAGACCGCCAGCAGGAACAGCCCCACAAGCGAGAAGATTGCCACCACCGACGCCACCCCCAGTCACGTCAACAGCAACACCAGCAGCAGCAGCACCCCGGATAGCAACAGCACCATCGTCGGCAGCAGCACCTCCGGCGGTAGCAACACCTCCCAAAGCAAAAGCACCAGCGGCAGCCGCACAACCACCAGCGAGACCAGTAGGGATGGCGCCACCGCCAACCTTAGCAGCAACAGAGCCACCACCACCATCCAAAGCACCAACGGAACCAGCAGCGGTAGTAGCACCACCACCGGGATCCATCACGCCACAAGGAGCGACGATGCTGGCCATCCCCGCGGGACCACACGTGACACCAACGGGGAGGGGATGAGCCGCATCACCACCAAGGGGAGCCGAGGCGAAGGAGTGGTCGAGAAATGGATGGGCCGCAAGGGCATCAACGATGGTAGTCAAGAGGAGAGCATGTGGATCACAAGGGGGAGGAGGATGCGGGGCAGAGGCGGAGGGAGAGGAGTGTGGAGAGCGGTGAGGGTAGAAGTGATAGCCGCAGCCACAGCGGACCGAGGCAAGAGAATGGTGGACTTGTCGATGAGACCTGAGACGCCAGAAGCGGGATGAATAGGGGTACGGGAGGAGGCATCAACGACCTGTGCCTCCGCACAGGCGGCTCCGGCAGCAGTCCCAGTAGCCGGGGCACCAACGAGGCCGAGCTCAGGCATGGCGCTACACAAGGTGAGGGATGGAGCAACAGAGGCAAGGAGCAGATGGCTTTAGGAGGACCAAACCGTGAGCGGAGGTGAGGGAGAAACAATTGTATGGAATGTGCACTTAAGGGAGTTTATTCGAGGGAGGAACCGGGAAGGAAAAATGGAAACAAGACAGAGCGAGATGGGCGAGAAGCAGAGGTCACCGACCGACCAGCAAGATGCACCAAGCACATGGCAGGATGGGAGAAAGGGTTAGCAAAACATGGGACGACAACGAGACGCAACCAAGCATGCAAAACAGAGGAACAAAGCATGTAATAGTAGATGAGAAGAGAAACAACAACGGGGGTGAGAGGGGAGGGCAGAAGCAACAGAGGGAGACAAAAGAGAGTGGAGCGAGAGAAAGTGAGGGAACGAGAAAGGAGCGAGAGAGATGAAAGAAGGAAGGGATGGAGGGGGAAGATAGAGAGGACAAAGAGAGGAAAAGAAAGAAGCAAAGAGATAGGGGAGAGCACGGAGAAGCAAGGACAAGAGAGGAGATAGAGAGAGAGAAAGAGAGAGAGAGAGAGAGAGAGAGAGAGAGAGAGAGAGAGAGAGAGAGAGAGAGAGAGAGAGAGAGGGGATACGGGAAAGCAGACAGAGGAGAGGGAGGAAGAACAACGGAGCAGCAATGAGAGATAAAGGGAGAGAGGAGACGGGCGAGAAGCCAGACAGAGGAGGGAGAGTACAGGGAAGGGGAGAGGGAGGGAGGCAGGGGTNAGAGAGAGAGAGAGAGAGAGAGAGAGGGAGAGAGAGAGAGAGAGAGAGAGAGAGAGAAAGAGAGAGAGAGAGAGAGAGAGAGAGAGAGAGGGAGAGAGAGAGAGAGAGAGAGAGAGAGAGAAAGAGAGAGAGAGAGAGAGAGAGAGAGAGAGAGGGGATACGGGAAAGCAGACAGAGGAGAGGGAGGAAGAACAACGGAGCAGCAATGAGAGATAAAGGGAGAGAGGAGACGGGCGAGAAGCCAGACAGAGGAGGGAGAGTACAGGGAAGGGGAGAGGGAGGGAGGCAGGGGTGGAGAGGACAGAGGAAGGGAAGGGAGGGATGAAGGACCAGGGTGGGGAGGGAGGGAAGGGGAAGGGGGGAGGGAAGGGGAGATGGCCCTAGAGACGGAGGGAGAGGAAGAGGGAGTGAGATAGAGAGAGAGAGGGAGAAATGAAGAGAGAGACAGAGACAAGAAATAAGGGGGGAGAGGAGTGGAGACAGGAGAGGAGGGGGGATAGGGGAGAGAAGGGGGGAGAGGAGACAGGTGAGAGGAGGAGCGGGAGAAGGATAGACAGGGGCGGAGCCGGAAGGAGAGGAAGGGAGGAGTGGGGGAAGAGACGGTCGTGATGAACAAAATAGAGCGAGAGGCACCAAGGGAGACGACTGGGACTAATCCAAGAGAGGGGGGGACACCCGGGGGCCAGAGGGGACGGCCAAGAGGAGAGAGGCAGAGCAGCACTATGTGGCAGCATATGGGGGACGAAAGGGAAGGGCCAAGAGACAGAGGAGAGCCCAACGGTGCGATGGACTGGGGCCGGACGTCGAGCCACAACCGATGAAGCTGATGGAGCAGTGACAGTAACGATGGAGCCAAAGGAGCATGAAGAGGAGAGGACAAGGGAGCCGATGCGGGAGGGAGGAAGAGGAAAAAGAAAGGATGGACCCAGACCGAAAGAGGAAAAGGGGGAAGAGAGAAATGGGAGAGAGCGACAGAGGGATGAGGGAAGGTGAGAGGAGAGGGATAATGAAGGGAGGAATCGGGAAAAGGAGGGAAAGAGAGGAATGGGAGCAATGGAGGAGAGAGAAAAAAAGAGAAGAGAGAGAGAGAAAGAGAGAGAGAGAGAGAGAGAGAGAGAGAGAGAGAGAGGGAGAGAGAGAGAGAGAGAGAGAGAGAGAGAGAGAGAGAGAGAGAGAGAGAGAGAGAGGGAGAGAGAGAGAGAGAGAGAGACAGAGAGAGAGAGAGAGAGAGAGGGAGAGAGAGAGAGAGAGAGAGACAGAGAGAGAGAGAGAGAGAGAGGGAGAGAGAGAAAGAGAGAGAGAGAGAGAGAGAGAGAGAGAGAGAGAGAGGGAGAGAGAGAGAGAGACAGAGAGACAGAGAGAGACAGAGAGAGACAGAGAGAGAGAGGATGAGAGAGAGAGGGAGGGAGAGGGAGGGAGGGAGGGAGAGAAGGAGAGGAGGGAGAGAGGGAGAGAGGGAGAGAGGAGAGAGCCAAAAGCAAGGAGAGGAGGAGGAGAAAAAGGAGAAAAAGGGATGCAAGGGCGGGCGGAGAGGAGTACAGGAAGAGGGGAGGAAGGAGAACGCGAAAGAAATGAAGGGGAAGGGAGAGCAAAGAGAGAGGGAAAGGATAGGGAGAGCAAAGAGGGGACAGAGAGAGAGCAGAGTAACAAACTGTACTACTGAGTTTCGGACTCCGAGCCAGGATTTTGGCTAAGTCCCTCAGTAACAAACTGCACTCCTGAAATCCAGCAGATCATCCACCGGATGCCTCGGCAGATCTTCTGGAGCAAAACCCCCACATGGTATTGTGTTACTCATTCCGGTCAATTATTCACTAGAAGTCAAACCTCAGCCGGCTCCCAGAGCCGCTGCGCACACCCCAACTTTGGAAGCCCATGTCTCGCTTGTTACTAGTCCGATTCCGGTGAAACAACTTCCACCGGATTCAACGACTCGTCAACTTTCAGAGGCAATCCTTCATTTTAGTATCACAGCAATCCTCAAGTCACCATATCCAATGACAAGGAATTTCTTCTCTCTGGCGGCTCGGCGGCGCCTCCCGTCGCTGCACTTGGGCATGCAGAGGGGCAATCTTCAACATTCTTCGCCTTGCACCTGCCATGCCCGCTGCTCCTGCTTGATCTCACTCATCTTTTGGTACGCCCTCCAGCCCATCATAGCTGGTCATCCCAAGTCCGGCCACGTTCAATGCGTGCCGGTCCACGGGTTGCGCTTTGGTCAAGCAATCCGCAAGCAAGTTGTGCGTGCTACAATGGTTCAGCACCACCTGCCCCTTTTCAACCATGTCCCGAGCGTAGTGATAACGCACGTCGATGTGCTTTGTCCTCCTGTGATGCGTCGGGTTATTGGTAAGTGAGATTGAGCTGATGTTGTCCTCTTGCACCAGCGTAGGCTCCTGATGCGGCACGCCCAGCTTTCCCATCAACCTGCGGAGCCACACTGCCTCCTTGACCGCCTCAGCCAGCGCGATGTACTCTGCTTCCACTGTGGAGGTGGAAATGCAGTCTTGCTTTCTGCTGCACCACGAGACCGCTGCACCAGCGAGGAAGAACATGTAGCCGGATGTGGACTTCTGCTTGTCCACATCGCCGGTGTAGTCTATGTCCATGTAGCAGACCAGACGCAAAGGGTCCGTCCGCCCCTTGCCGTCGAACCTCAGGCACACGTGCCGCGTTGCCTGCAGGTAACGGAGGATGCGCTTCAGCGCCTGCCAGTGCAATGGACCTGGATCGGCCATGTACCTGCTCACTTGACCCAGCGCGTAGGTCAGGTCCAGTCGAGTTGCCACCATGGCTTACATGAGGCTGCCCACGACCAATTGGTAGGGCACCCCTGCCATATCCTCCAGCTCTTCTTTTATTTCTGACACCATTGCCGCACTCAGTTCACAGGTTGTGGAGACCGGACTGCCAACTGGTTTGCAGTCCTCCATGATGTACCGCTTCAGCACCTCGGCCACGTATTTGGCCTGTCCCAGCTCAAGTGTCTACGCCCTCCAGTTTCGCGTAATGTTCACCCTGAGGTAGTACTCCAGCTCCTCCATGGTCGACATCTCGAAGGTACTGCTCAGCTGCTCTTTAAGCTGTTGCACGCTCGGCAGATCTAATCGAGCACAAAATCAGGTCGTCCACATAGAGTGGCACAATCTGATGGAGCTGTTTGTCGCGCGGCACGTACACGCTGTGATCTGCTTCACAGCACTTGAAGCCAAGTTGTGCCATGAAGCTGTCCATCTGTTGGTACCAGTATCTAGACGATTGTTTTAGTCCATACAAGGACTTCCGCAGCTTACACACCTTGCCATCCTGTGCCTCCACCCCCTCTGGCACCTCCATGTAGATCTCTTTGCTTATGATTCTATTGAGGAAGGTCGTCTTTACGTCCATTTGGTCGAGCTCCATGTCCTTCGCGGCCGCCACCGAAAGGATCGTCCGGATGCTTGTGAACTTGGCAACGGGAGCGAACGTCTCATCGTAGTGTTCGCCCTTACGCTGTGCGTATCCCTTTGCCACCAGCCACGCCTTGTATTTTTCAACCACACCTTCCTTTGTAAACTTGGTCTTAAAGACCCACTTTGAGCCGATGACCTTAGCATCTTTTGGCCTGTCAACAAGCTCCCACGTATCGTTTTCTGTGATGGACGCCAGCTCCAATTTGATGGATGCGTCCCATTGATCCCCTTTGGGCCGTGCAAGTGTCTCTTGCACAGTAGTCAGCTCTATTGATGCAACAAGCATGCATCGCGTCATGCCGATCCGTCAACCGGTGCTTGCGTCGAAGCACTTCCTCGCTTTTAGCTGCCTCCCATTGTGGCACGGTAATTTTGGTGGCACATCCTCGCTCTGTAGTGATCCCTCCGACTCAGCACGACCCAGTGGATCATCGACGGGACGGCTCCCCAAGGATCTGTCTTGCTCGGGCGAAACATCGCCCAAACAACCGACGCATCCTGTGGATTTCCACTGACGCCGGATGCACACTCTACTGGGAGTATGTGCCTTGGCACCCTCGGTACCTCATCCGCCAGATCCTTCCGGTGGATTTCCTCATCAGCTTGTTCGTCATCGGAGTCCTCCGCATCGGCTGCCACCGCCAGTGGACCTTCGCGCTTTGATGCCACATGCTCAACTCCGGCGTCCGCCGACTCCTTCTTGTAGTCAAGGAGCTGGAACCACTCCCCCATCTTTGGAGATTCTACCACGCCCCCGTCGCTACTACTGATGTAGCTCTGCTGCTTGTCAAACTCGACGTCTCTGCTATGGATTACCTCCTCCTTGTGCATGTCGTGGAGCGTGTACGCCTTATGCGCGCTCTCATAGCCAAGGAAGAGATATGAATTTGCCCGCGGCTCTAGCTTGTTGTCGCGCCTCTGTGTAGCCTGCACCACCGCGTGCGCCTTCCAGCCGAACACTTTCAGGTGTGCCACACTTGGCTTGCACCCGCTCCAAACCTCCTGCGGCATCTTCTAGCCGCTTCTCCCCTTCAGCACTGCTGTAGGAGTGAGGTTGCCATACACACAGCCTCTGTCCCGAAGCTTCGCGGCACTTCCGCATCCACCAACATGGTCCGTATCATGGTCAGCAGCGTCTGGTTCGCCCGCTCTGCCATACCATTTGACTAAGGCAAAAACGGCGTGGTTTGCTCCCATTTTATGCCCTCCTGCTTCATCCACCCGCTACAGCCCACGTACTCTCCGCCGTTGTCGTTGCGTAGCGCTCCGACCTTCCAGTCAGTCTGCCTCTCTACCGCGGCAACATACTCCTTCAGCCGGTCCAGGACCTCGCCTTTCCGTTTCATGAAGTACACGTAGAGTATTCTGCTCTAGTCATCTATGAAGGTGACGAAGTAATGCTTGCCGCTCTTTGACGCTGTCTTGAATGGCCCACACACGTCGTTGTGCACGACCTCTAGCAGGTCCGAGGCGCGATTCACATTCTCGTTCAACGGTTTGCGCTGCGCCTTGCCCAAAATGTGAGGCTCACAAGTTTTGTGCTTTGCAGCATCTGTCGCCTCTTCCGCACCATCAATGACGAGGCCGCGTACCAGCTCGCGCTTCGCCATCTCCTTCGTGACTGTGAGTGAGGAGTGCCCCTGTGGTCGGTGCCAGAGCTCCAGATCAGCTCCCCCTTCTTTGGCCAGGTTGACGATGTGTTCTTATAAATCTGCTGAGTCTTTCTCCATGGGGATCACATTGGTCTCCACAATGTAGAGGCTTTCCTCGTGCTTAGACTCCAGCACGGGCTCGCCGAGTGCACTCACGGGCCCAGTGGCCCTCCTTGTCACAGTTACAGCACGCAGCCTTCTTGGCGCCTTTCTTGTCGCTCCCATGTCCGTCACCTCCCTTGGCCCCGCTTCCGCCACCACGCGTTTTGGTGAGGAGGGCCGATGAGGACGACGAGGACTCCCAGCAGCTCTGTCGCTGTGCCTCGTTGCGGATGAACTCTGCGACCGCGCCATAGGTGAGCTTGTCCTCTGCCCATCCTCCCAAGATTGTAATGAGAGGGCTGATACCCCCAATTATGTTGCGTCCTTAGTTTTCTCCGCGTGGGGATCGTTCCGCGCTACCCGCGGACTGTGCACTCCTTCAACCGACTGCTTGGATTTGTACCGCTACAGATCTACGACACTAACTTCGGACGACAAGCAGCTTCGCAAATCACGTCGCTAGACTTACGCGTGAGAACCTTGTCGATGAGTGACACTCCGCGGTCCACTCCTTGCCACACGCGAGCCCACCACCTTGTGGTTTCTAGCTCCTCTCCGCGGAACCTCGTTCCGTGGCCGTGTGCAAGCGAGGACACCGCCGGCAGCTCACCTCACACCGAGCTCGGCTCTTCAAGCAATCAGTCCCCTAGATAACAAGCTTATTCTGCAGCCGATCCGTTGACTTTGGTCAGCAAGCCACTACGCGGACCACATGTCTGAAACTATGCGCAAGATCCTCGCCAGACGAGTGACACTCTGCGGTTCACTCCTTGCCACACGTGAGCCCACCACCTGATGGTTTCCAGCTCCTCTCCGCGAAACCTCGTTCCGCGGCCGTGTGCAAGCGAGGACACCGCTCGCAGCTCACCTCACCCCGAGCTTGGCTCTTCACGCATTCAATCCCAAATCCGCAGACAGAACACGGAGAGTAATGGAAGGCAAAGGAGCAAAACTCTGGGAGCACAGCTGGGAGCGGGTAAATGTCTTTGACAATCGGAGGCAGAGTACATGGAGTGCGGAGTATTGATCCAAGGATACAATCAAGATTGTCGACCACTTGTGCTACTACTGCCTGGGGCTTATCTACTTGGGACTCCGCACCGCGTGTCTACACGCCGTTGGTCTCATCCCTCTCATGCCATCCTCTTTCCTCCTACTTGGACTCCTCGCGGTGCATCTACACGCCGCGGGTCTCATCCTCAGATACACATGAAACATTATTCTTCTATTCCTACTAAGTCTTCTTCTACATCCGTAGCTCGCACGCACGGTCTTCGTGTTCTTCCTTGAATCTTTGTCTTCCGCGGTGCGTCTTCAGGTGTTCCTCCATGACTGATGCACTGACTTTTTGTGTTGATTGGTTGTTGCTGCCTTGATTGCTCCGTCCGTCCGCTACCCTGCTTTCACTTTTGGCTCAGCAACTGTGCTTTCTCCTACGGCTTGTCTCCTGTTCCTTCTCCACTGCGGATCTTCTTGCCACTTCTTCCCGCCCTGTTTCCTCTTCCGCCACAGGTGCTTGAGATAGCCGTAGGGCAACCGCCGCAGATGACAATGTCAACCTGCGGCGGCTTCCCGCCATGTGGCCTTCTTCCACTTCTGTTGGATTCCGTGCTATCCCATGCTCGACTGCAGTCAGAACTCCGTGGGAGCCAGCGTGCCTTGCACGGTTCCCATCCTGCCAATGTCCTTCTTCCACGGATTGGTTCCCTTGCGGACTAGCGGCAGCAGTCTGCCTGACACTGATGCCCCAACCCCCCTTTTTTGCAAGACTCTGTCCCAGAGTCTTTTCAGCGTGTGAGGCGCTTGAACTTTCCGCGAGGTCTGGGGCGGTCCTGATCCTGACAAGGTCTGCAATACGTCTCCACATCTCCCCCCTTCTGTCGGTGTTTTTCCGCGTATCTGTCATGGACGAAGAGTCTGCATCCCTCACACCGCGCCTCTATTGTAGGCGCGTTCACCAGCTTCTTGTACGAGGAGCAATGTGGTGCTCGCTCATACTTCTTGCAGCTCGAGCATCGGTAGATTCTTTTGCCTTCCTTGCTCCGCCCCACCTCCTTGGTGCATGCTTCATGAGCAAGACGTCCGCAGTGCTCGCATCGGTAGACCGTCCCGCTTAACCGACCCATGTAGTTATCTCCGCTGCAGGAGCGGTGTTGGTTGGGGTACTTCCACTTGCCCTTCCGCACCTTGTTCCGACAGCTACTACGAGTCCAAATCCCTTCCTTTCCTCGTTTCCCACATTGCAGGTGTCACATTGTCCTGCACATTCCGCATGCCTTACCAAACCCGTCCAGATCCTCCTCCCATCCCCCGCAAGCCGGTGCCAAGGTCTTGTCATCGTATGCGAGCGCGGCCCCTCCCTCCATGATTACTTTACTGACACATCCGTGGCATTGTCCTTCCCAGGGTGAACTTCTTGTGACCAAGCAAGCCTGGTGGGTCAATTTTCCGCAGTTGGTGCAGTGTTTTCCCTCATGGACAGCCTTGACACAGGTGGGGCACGTCGCGGCGGGAGGCGTCTCCGCTGACGGATCCTGGTCCTCGCCCTCTGAGTCCACCTCCTCTCCCTCCTTAGTCACCCGGGCGGTTTCTGGACTCCGCGCTACTTTTTGATACCTCGGCTGAATTTCCCTCATACCCTGGGTCCGCTCTGCCCTCCCTTGTCATCCCGCGGCTGCTTCAGACATCTCTCACATATTTTGCGACGGCAACCTTTGCACTCTTCCACTGTCCGGCCCCAACTGTGTCCGCATTGGGCACAGGTTTTGGCCTCCTTCTCCTTCCGAGCCTGGTCCGTGTCCGCCATCCGACCTTCCTCCTACCACCGTTTCATGGTGGCTGCGGAGACTGTGCGGGGTCCCTGTCGCGTTTCCTCCTACTCCTTCTCTTCCTCCTCTTCCTCCTCTTCGTCCGGGTCCCATCGGCCGCGCGCTTGTCCACCTCCTGAGTCTGGGCCTGCTCCGTCCTCCCCTTCCGTCTTCTTCTCTGCTTCCTCCTTCGTGGCCTCGCCTATGCACTTCAGGCAAGTGTGATTCCGTCCGATGTAGCTCTTTTCCATCCCTTGATGTGCCGGTTGGCCGCAGACGCGGCACACGACTTTCAGCAGCGGCTCAGCAGGCAGGCTTTCTCCACACTACACGCAACGACCCCTGTAGGTGGCCAGCTCGCGGGGGCTCATGGGCGCCCCTCTTGGCGGAATGGTGGCGGGTGCCTTCGGGGTCTCCTCCCCACTTTCCACCGGCTGCTCTTCTTGCTGCTCTGGCCGCTCTTGCTGCTCCGGCTGTGGGCCCCTGCGTTCCTCCGCTCGCCGCTACTGCTGCTCTGCCTGGACCTCCCCCGCGGAGACTTCCTGCACGTCAGAGCCCTCCTCTGGTCCCTCTTCCCAGGGCTCCTGGCTCCATGCCTGCTCCTGTTCCGAGACCTGTGCCTCGCACTGCTCCAACACTTCCTCCGCTCTCCAGCCCCTCGAGCCCTTACGTTCCGCGAGCGGAGGAAGCCCTCCCCCTGTTCCAGGAATATGCGTCTGCCAGGCCGGAGGTAGGAGCACGAGCTCGGTGGCCAGGTAGCTGCGCTTGCTGAATCTGTTCGGCCCTTCCAGCCAGATGTGGCCAGCATCCACACTAGCCACGTGGTACACTTCTCGTGCCTCCCCTGCTTCGCGTCCCGCGCCTGGGAAGGGGCGGAGGTATACCAGATTCCCTTCCTGGATCGGTCCGTGGTTGAGCCGTCGATTGGCAGCGTCACATCCGTGCCAGGCCGAGACAGAGCCCCACAGCTGTGCTTCGGCTCTCACCGATTTTATCCTCTGGAAACATTCTTGGAACCACTCGTGGAGTTCCTGGTCCTTGACTGCTTTTTGCTCAGCCTCCAAGCGTCCATCCTGTTGCTCTTCCGGAGCCAATGGCAGCCGCAACGGCTTTTGCGGCATGTCCAGGGCTGCGCGTGGAGGTTGCCCAAAGAGGAGGAGGTGCGGGGAGAACGATGTGGCGCAACTGGGCATCGTGTTGATGAAGTGCACGGTCTTCTTTAGAGTCTCCCCGCAGTTGTTGCTTTCCGCTGTTGCCACCGCCCGCTCCAGGATGTCGTGCAGCCGCTCCACCTGTCCTTGGGACTCAAGCCGATACCGCCCGGGGTGTACATGCTGCACGCCCCATTCCGCGAGTTTATCGTGGAATGACCCTACAAATTCGGTGCCGTTGTCAGTGTGCACCACGCTGTAGCCCCCAAACTTGTAGAATATCTCCTCTTGGATGAAGCGTGCAGCCCGCTCGGAGGACTTGTCGGGGACTGCGTAAACCCACACGTACTTCGTGAAATGGTCTACCGCCGCAATCCAATACTTCTCCCCTTGAGCGCAGCAAGGCCGTGGCCCGTGGAAATCGATGATGATCCGCTCCAGGGGATCACCAATGGGGGAGGGCAGGAAGAGTGGCATGTCCCGCAGCGTGATCTTCCGGCTCCGCTCACATGGCGTGTAGTGTTGCATTACCTCCCTAACTAGTGCCGTGAGGTTCGGCACGTGCAAGATGGGGGACAGACGATCCTTGAGCGCCTGCATGCCGGAGTGGTGGTGGCGGTAGTATGCCTCGACTACTGCTCTCTGCAAAGTGGGCGGAGGTACCCACAAGACTTGCGGTGTGACTCGCCAGAGACGACCGCCCTCCCATGCGTATTTCTCACAGAGGCGGGCGAGATCATCCTTCTTCCGCCTATCGAATTCCACCCGTAGCTTCGTCTCCAGGGCTGTGTACACCTTCTGCGCCTCCTTTTTTTGCTGCTCCTTGGTGGTGGCGCGGAGCAGGATGTGGACTGTCTGCCAAATCCGCCACTCCTACGTTTCCATCGGTCCCTTCGTCCTGCCCGCCTTCTCCGCGAAGGCCTCCCCCAGCTTTCTCTTCATCTCCGGTTCTTTTGCCGTTAGCCCTTGCACCCGCCTCTTGTCCTGTTCAGCCTTCATTGCCTGCAGTTGTTGTCAGTTCTCCTTGTCATAGACGGGGGGTTCCCTATCCCAGCTGTCCGGTGCTGGGAAGAGGCAAAGGATCCCCACCGCGCACAGTTCTCCTTCATCCCACTGGTCCTGCAGCCTTATTTCAAGTGGCATCCCGTGTCGACGAGTCCGTCCATCACGGATTTCAATCACCTCTGTCTGAGTTTGTCGTCATGTCGCGGCCTCAGGGAGCCGCAGCAGGCCTTGTGTTTTTGCGATGGGCTGCTCCTCGTCATCTCGTCTTGGTGATTCGCTGAGTTTGGAGATCACCACTGCCCCTGTCTCCTTTCTGGCTGCTCCTGCCGCGGCGGCCTCTTCGGGTCCTCTTTTGCGGGAGGCCGCGGTGCCAGTGTTCCCAAGGATGGGCCGAAGCTGGGTGGGGACCAGGTCAACCGGCATGGGCACGTGGCAGAATACCGCCAAGAGCAGCTCCGATGCCTAAGCGGCGTCCCGTTGGGCCTGCGCCAGCTGTGCCGGGTCGATGCTCAGGATGGTGCCCTGGGGTTGGCGGCGCTGCTTGCTGCGCTTAGCAAAGGATTCACCAGCTGTACTCTCATCCACAGCTCGTATTCTGTGACTCCGCGGGCGGGATGTCGGCGTGGTTTCCCCGGACGGGGCTTGCCCGCCCGCGGCCTGCTCCTTGCGTGGCGTGGCCACGTGGCTAACCGAGGCAATGTTAGATGGGGCGGCCTACTTGCTGGCGGCCGCCGCTGCGACGGCCTTCTTGGCTGCTCCCTGAAGTCTGTCTTTCCTATCGCGTGTGGCTGCCGATCGGGCAGGCCGTGACGCACCTTTCCGTGCCCCTTCTTCCGTTGTTTTTGCTCCTGCTTTGGCTCCTGCTACCTCCTTTGCACGTTTCCTTTCTCTTCCTTTGCTGTTGCCTGCTCTTCCGCCGCCCGTTTTTCTGCAGCTCGCCTTGCCATTGCTGTAGCCGCTTCCGCTGCTGTGCTCTCTGCCACTGCCTTATCCTCTGCCTGCTTTTTCGCTTCCACGGCCACTCATTCCATTACTGCCCTTTCTGTTGCCACGGATGCAGCTTCTGCCACAGCTCGTTCTGCTCCCATTTGCACTTCCGCTGCCGCCACCGCTTCTATTGTTGCCCGTTCCGCACCTTCCTTCCGTCTTGCCTCTTCTTGTTTTGCTGCTACTTCTTCTTCTTCTGGCGTTGCTTGTTCGGCCACCATCTTGCATTCTGCTTCTGTCTGCATTGTCGCTGCAAGTTCCGCTGCACCTCGTTCCGCTGCCGATTCTGCCTCCTTTCTTTGCTTCTCTGCCTCCTCTTGCCATAGTTCCTGTTGTTGGCCTGAGGGTAAGTGTGCACCCTGGAGGGTCCCTAGCAATGGCTGGTTCACACCACCAACTGTTTTTGGAGAGACTGAAACTGTGGAGGCAACTGGTTCCAAGGATGGCAGAAAACTAGTCAGAGAGTGTGGCAAAATTTTTGGCCTCAATTGGCTGGGAATGAACTCTTGATCAAGGCTCACATGCAGTGGCATTTTTTAGCCACTGATCTAAGCTTTCCAGAACACCAAAGCATGCCAGATTTGAAGCTTCCTAGCAGATTCTATGGCTTCTAGAGTGGCCCTTGGTAGGCTGTCCTTTTCCCACCTAGGAAGGCATCCCTTCCCTCCTCTAGAAGCTTCTGCCCCTTCCTAGATTCCTCAGCTTGCTTCTAGTAGGAGGGAAGGTGTCCAGAAGACCAAGACACCTCTAGATGCCTTGTAGGACAAGTCACCCCATCTAGAAGGTGAGCCACCTTCCTGGACCCTCACCTGACCTTCTAGAAACTTAAAGAGGAACTCTAGAGGTTGAGCTAGCTTCCTGGCATCTATTTTCCACCTCCCTTGAGGCAGGGCATAATTTCATCTTGTGGGACTTGAACCCAGGCCCTTGCCTCTATAGGTGAACACCGTTAACCACTAAGCCACCTTGACTTGTCTTTTTGGTGTTCCTTTTTGGAGTCACTCCTGCCATGGTGAGGAGCATTACTCCAACACCTGTAGCTTGCTCCGTGTTTGTGTGAGCTCAGGGGAGTCTTGGAGATACTCTTGAGCCTCCTCTGCCTCAGTGATGGTGCGTTTCTTTTCCTCCCTACATATTTCCACAACTTCCCTAGCCCAGTGCCGCATCGCTTCCTCCTTCAGCGCTTGGCCCGCCTCGTGAAGTGCCTTCCCTAGCTCTTCCGTTACCGTGGCTACGATCTTGTGGCGTATCACCCCCTCCTGTGTCAGGCGCCAGCATTTTTCGATGGCCGTGTACCAGCCGTTGCTCTGTCGCTCTTCCGCGGAGATGCTTACAAGCTCCTGGGTCGTGTACTGTACTCCCCATTTGACGGCGGTGACTCGGATCAGGTAACCCCACCTCCACGCCTTTGCCCCAAATTTCCTGCGCGGTGGCTCCATCGTTCCTGCTGGCATCTGGTGGACGTGGTAGATGGTGAGGGCCCGGGCTCATTCTTGAAGCAGATGCACATAGCGCCGCGTAGGATCAATCATCTGGTCGCGGCATACCTGGAGCCACCATTCGCGGGCGGCGTTAACAGCGCGATTTGGTTGCTCCATGTCGAGGAATTTTGCCACTCCCACCATGTCACGGGCTTGTTCTGGGCGAAGGTTGAGGACGTTGCGGAGTGCCGAGATGAGACGCTCCGCTCCTGCCTTCTCCAGCAGCTGCTCTTGTCGTGCATGCTGTCCAAGAGCCAGAGCAGCCTTGGCCGCATCCTTCAGGGCCACCTGCCAGGCTTTGCCAAAGAACGAGTCCGCCATTTCTGTGCGGATTGCCTCCGGGAGCTCATCCTGCAGGTGCACGATGACGCTGCTGACCACGTCCAGTAGGCGATTGGCTTTGGGTTGATCACCGTTGTCACCCGAGCTTTCCTCTAGGTAGGTCCGCGCGCCCTCCATTATTGTTCCTGCGCTGAGTTGGGGTTGCGTTGTCCCTTGGGCTGGGCTGCCTCTTAAGGCCGGTGGAGAAAAGGAGTGCTCGGTGGGTGCAGAAGGACCTGGTAGCGGAAGTGCGTCAGATGGTGCCATTGGCGCTGCTACTGCTGTTGGTGGTCCGGGAGGTCCAGGTGGCGGTGGTGCACCAGCCGGTGACACCGGTGCGGCCGCTGTCGCTGGAGGTGCGGCCAGACCAGATGGTTGTGGTGCGCCAGTTAGTGTCGGGGGCGCAGTTGCCGGTGGGTCGGTGCTTGCAGGAGTGTGTTCTGCAGGTGTTGCGGGACGTGCTGTGCCAGCAGCGGGTGCCGCGGTCTGGCCCGCGGATTGTCGCCGCGATTGTCATCTCGATGCCCCATCCCCCCTTATCGGAGGCGCAGACCCCGCGCTTGAAGGACGAGCCATTGCGGAGGTTGTGCCTTGGTTCACACCAGATCTTCCCATGACTTGGCAGGTGAGTTGAGTGCCGATACTGGTTGGGGCAGTAACCATGGGAGGAGAGACTGAAAGCGGTCAAGGTGAAGTGAAGAGTGGAGTGAAAGAACGAATGCCGGAAGTTAAAATGAGACTCAGAATGCCAACACCGAGCGATGTATCTGCTTTGCGCAGCTCGAGCGAGTGTGCTGCCAGGAGCATGTCATATGTCCGTACATCACACACCTGGACAGTGTGCGGTGCATGAACATTGGCGACCTGCATGGGAAGAGCCGCGATCTGGCCGATGGGGGCATCAATGGCACCAGTGGAAATGCAGAAGCGGAGCCGGGTGGGTTCGAGGAGATGGTTGATGTTCAGGGTAATGACCATCCGCAGTGTGATGGTGGTGTGTGTGGCGCCAGTGTCCACGATGGCCACAAATTTGCGGCCACACACCCAGACGTAACACCATGCCATGTGGACCTCGCCGGGTGCAGGTAATCTGGGAATCAGTGGAGCGGGAGTCCATGTGCATGGTGCGCGGGCAGCGTCCGCGCGGATGCGGGAGTGGGCCGTGAGGACTTTGTGGGCAACCATGCATACTCCTCTGTCGCGGTCGAGGGAACAGGAGAGACAGATGCCGATGGGAGCGAGGGAAGGGTTGAAGGAGGAGAACAGGGTTTGGAGACGTTCCACGGATGTAGGGGAGTGAAGGAGAATGTCGACCAAGGAGAGGGGGTGGCGATTATCAAGAAGAGGGGAGACGGCAGGCGCCGACGGTGTTGGTGAGGGATGAATGATGGCTGGGGCAGCGGAAGAGGCTCGACGGGGTTGTGGGAGTAAAGGACGTGGTGGCAGATGTGTAGCAATCTCTTCCAGGGTCCAGCCGCGAATTGTGGGATTGTAGCGGCGAGCAAGCTGGAGACCGTCGGTGGGAAAAGCGAGAGGCGTCTCCGCGAAGTCCGGGTCCGCAGAAGAGTGCGACTCCGTCAGCAGTTGGTGCACGATGTCTTACTCATCATCAGTGAACTCTCGGGCGACACCCTCCCACTCAGGGTCGGCATCAGCAGGTGAAGGAATGGTTTGGAGCGCAGGGTCCGCAATATCCTTCTGTCGATCTGTAGAGGTTGGCCATGCCTCACGTGGGAGGCGACTAAGCGCATCCGCGTTACGGTTGGCCAGAGCAGGATGATACTTGATCTTCATGCTGTAGTCCTGCAGGAGGAGAGCCCACTTGGCCAAAATTCCCTCATGGTTCTGAGTAGTGAGAAGCCACTAAAGGACCTGATGGTCAGAGAGGACGGTGAAGGGCCTCCCGTTCTTGATATAGTCGCAGAAGTGCTGGAGAGCCCAGTGAACAGCCAGGCACTCGCACTTCACCGGTGGGTACTTCAACTCGCCATCTCTGAGCGCGCGGCTTGCGTACGCGATGACCCGTTGGACAGGTTCTTAGACCATCTGTGACAGCACTTCCCCAAGGCCGTCCCGCGACCAGTCGGTAGAAATGGAGAAAGGCAGGTTGAAGTCGGGGAACTCCAACATGGGCGCGGTAACCAGCCGATGTTTGATCTCTGCCCATGCTGCCGCGCATTCCGGCGTCCATTCCAAGATCACGTCTTGGTGTGTGAGCTGCTGCAAAGGGCGGATGATACGGGCGTGGTCGCGGACAAACTTGCGGTAGAAGGAGACGAAGCGAAGGAAGATCTTGACTTGTCCCACGGTTGTAGGCTGGCGCCACTCCCAGACCACCGCAATCTTTTCTCAGTCCGTTTTGATGCCATCGGCACTCGTGACGAACCCCAGGAACTCCATTTCCGCTGCGCCAATGGAGCACTTGGCAGCCTTCAGCTTGAGGTTGGCCGCACGGAGGGCAAAAAAGACAGCACTGAGGGGAGGAGAAGAGTTCCGCAAAGTCGTGAGCCGCAACCATGATATCGTCGATGTAACAACTCACGTTGGGAATGCCACGGAGGGTGGAGTCCATGATGCATTGGAAGGTCGCACTGGCGTTGCGGTGGCCAAAGGGCATACGGGTGAAGGTGTAGAGTCCCTCCGGCATGACAAAAGCGGTTTTGGCAATGGAGTCTAGATGCATGGGGATGGCATGGAAGGCTACTTTAACGTCCAATTTTGCGAACCATCCGCGGCCTTGCTGTCGTTCCTGAATGTCGACAATCAGAGGCATGGGGTAGGTGTCTTCCTCCGTGACCTGGTTGAGGTCGCGGAAGTCAACACAAAACCTCTTGGATCCGTCTGGTTTGCCAACAATGACCAAGTTGGCGCGTCAAGGGCTTACAACGTGAATGGTCACGCCTTGCGCTTTCAGCTCCGCGAGACCTTCAGTGATGATCTGTTCCTGTTACGGGAGTATGCGGCGCATTTTCTGCTTGGTGGGGGAAGCTGTCCTGGTGGAGATGACATGGAGGGCATCGACTGCCCCAAGATCTGTTGGTGAGCCAGCGAAGATGTCCGCGAAGGAGTCGAGAAGGTCGCGGAACTCTTGTTTCTACGATTGAGAAAGACAAGGGTGCAGTATGTGGTCCCAACGGGGGGGAGGCGGCGGAGTTTGGGCGCGGAAAGGGTAGAATTCCTCCTCATCCTCCAGAGGAAGTCCTGTGCCGAGCACCTGGTCTCCCTCCTGCCATAATCCAAGAAGGTTATTTCGCTCGCTTGGTGCTGCCGATTCCGCGGCGAGCTGTTGCCATTTTGTGACCGGCACTTACTCTGTGTCGAGAGTGGTTTCCCCGCGGACTTGGTCATGCTCGCCCCGAGCATGACCCCGGGGAAACCACTCTTGTGCAGCATTGAAGAGGGAGAAGGGTACTCCGCCGGTGACGGGCACCGTCACCCATTCCCCGACGGTGATCAGGGCGTATTCCTTGGAACCGGTCGCGGATGTGAGTTGCATAATGCACAGGGAGAACAACAGGTTGACCTGACACGAAAGGAGGTAGTCCATGCCCAGGAGAATGTCGTAGGTTCGGGCCTTCATGACCTAGACGTTCACTGGTCCATGAAGGGACCCCACCTGCAAGGGGAGCCCCTGCACCTCACCATCTCCGTAGTCCATTCCGCCAGCCGTGTTGCTGAACAGCCAGCGCATGGGAAGGATACAATCCGTCCATCCGTTCACACAGAGGACACAGAAGGCTATCGTGGTATGAGTTGCTCAGTGTCGATGATCGCGAGGAACTTCCATCCACAGATCCACACCACACAACAGGCTACCTCATAGTGGCGGTCATCATGGCGGGGTGGTTCCAGAGGCTGCGGTGCCCATCCCAAGTCGATTTCTTTGGTGTTCAAGACATGTGGTACCTCTGCCACAATCTGTCGGGTGTTCTGGGTACCAGGCTGCGGTGTGGTACAGGTGAGGGATATGCCAACTGCCTGGAGGCGCTGGTTGGCTCGGATGAACTCCTGTTTAAGCCGCGGAGCCAGTTCGGGGTGCATGCGGAGAAAGTCGAAGAAGTTCACGGACGTGATGGGGGTGGTGAAGAGCTTCTCCACGGGGTCCGTGGGGTCGGCAGTAGTATGGGGAGTAGCATGAGGAGCAGATAGGGTGGTCTCGACAGGCGGGACGTTCGTCTGCGCAGTATCCTTGGCGCGGCGCTTCTCAGGGGGCCGCACGGAACTCACTACAACAATGTCCTACAGTCGGGCCTCTACAGCCTCTGTCTTCCGTTGCAAGTCGCTCTGGACTTGCACGGCTTCCTGCAGATCCCATCCACGGAGTCCGCGCCGGCGAGCCTGTGTGATGAGTTCCGCTTCTTCAGGAGTGGGGACTACCTCCGTCCTTTCGGTCTCACCCATGGACAGTCCCAGCTTCACATTGCGCCGCGAGGTTCGGGGCCGGTTACGGATTTGGCAGGATGCCCTGACCACTTCCCTGTCCTGACTGAGACTGGCCAGTTGGGGGCAGATGTGGTTGCTGCTGCTGCTGTTGGTATGGCTGCTGCTGTCCAGGCCATGGCTGGTTATAGTACTGGTGCCACTGCTGAACCATGGGGTCTTGAGTGACTCGGTCAGGGCGCGGAGCTCCTTGTCGGCGGCGAGGGCAGTCGCGGGCGATGTGTTCCAGACTCTGGCAGGTGTACTTGGCCTTCGGCTTCTGCTGCGGAGGCTGATTCTGTGCAGAGGACGGCACGTGGGTATCTCCGCCCTGCTACTGGCGCGTAGATCGCTGGTGGGTAGATATGGTCGTGGTGTCTTGTGCCACGTCGTGGAGAGAGCTATAGTGATCTGTAATCATGAGGCTACTGATCTCGTTGGGGAGCGCGCGGATCAAGTTCTGCAAGAAGACCCACAGCGGGAGGCCTTCTTGGCCACTGAAGCCCAGGTCAAGAACTGGTCTAGGAACCTGCGGATGTCATCGGCCTTGCGCATGACCTCCTTCTCCATCTTCCACAAAGCCTCTTCCTTTGTCAGATACTTGAAGCGCTCAATGAGGGCGTTGCCAAAGTCTTCAAAAGATAGGAAGGACGCACGTGCATTGTACCAATCTGCCGCAGCCCCTTGTAGGTGGAGTTCCGCGGTGGCTAGGCAAAGGTCGGACGGAATGCGGCCAATGCTGGTGTAAAGGGTGATCTGTTTGAGCCAGGTCCAGGGGTCTTCCTCCGGAGCACCCTTGAAGGTATCCAGTCGTGGGAGATTCGCAGGCTCGGAGCGGATGTATTGCAGTTGAGGCACTGTGCTGCGGTTAGTCGTTAATGCAGTCACAGAGTGTGGAGGTTGGGGAGTTGCATGGTGGGTTGCGGAGTATCCAACATGATGAATCAGCATCGGAGACTGCCCCGCGGGCATGTGAAGACCTAATTGCATGGGTGGCTAAGACGTGTACCAGGAAGGGGGGACTGGTATGGAAGCAGTGTAGGGCGTAGAGTAGAATGTCGTCCCAAGGGGCGGCACCTGGGTCCCCTGTGCCGTCGGTGCCAGCAGCTGCGGTACCCAATAAGCCTGAGCAGAGGGAGCTACAAACGCGGGGTGGAGAGGAATTTTTGGTCCAGTGCCGGTCGCCACGGGTGGCGGGATCGGGGGACATAGGATGCCGTGGCTCCCGCGGAGCTCTGATCCCCCATCATCTGCTGCGGTAGCGGATTGGAGTGACCCTGTGGTATCATCTGAGCTTGCGGCGTTAGTGATTGTACCTAAAGGGGCACTCCCCCCGATGCGGGTCCGACTGACTGTTGCGGGTGAGTCTGTACGTATGCAGCTGCAGCGGTCAAGGGTGTCGGCGTTGTTCCCAAGGGTGGTTGCTGTTGCATGTTTGGAAAAAATGGCTGCTCATTCATTCCCACTGGCATGGTGTTCATCGGCTGCGGGTGCGGAGTTATCCATGGATGTGAGGTTGGAGAGGAGGATTGCATCATAGGTCTCGTTTGCATCATGCCCCCAAGTGGCAGATGCGTGTGCATTAGCGGTTGGACTCCTGGAGGCTGGACCGCGGGACTCCCTTGTACCGTGTCACCAACCGCTTGGGCGCCCGGCAGGGGTTGCGGGGTCGTCGCGGAGTGATGTGCCGTCGTTCCTGTCTGTGCAGTCGTCACGAATTGTTGGGGCTGCTGCATAGCGGTTGCGGTCATTGCCTGTCCTCCACCCATAATTGCTTGTGATTGGTTCATCTACTGTGGCTGTGCATTCATCACATGATGCAATGCAGGCATCCCTGCCGGTGAAGTCCCTGAATATAGTTGATGCTGATACACCTGCTGTTACTTTTGTCCCGCCGCGGAGGATCGCAGGTTCATTCCCACCTGCACACCCCCCATGGGCTGCTGTGGAGGGTGCATCTGAGACTGCGTCAACCCTGCTGCTGAGGTGTATGCCGTGGATCTCATGTGCACCAATCCAGCCGGATTTGGTACCAAATCCACCTGTGGTTGGTTCATCTGCCACTGCGCGGATCCTGGCGTCTGAGATGGTGCTGGTGTCCTCGTCTGCATGGTTCCTGTTGTCTGCTGCCGCGGATGCATCTGCAGTGGAGACCCATCAAGTGCGGAGGTCCTGTTTCCCGCCTGCATGATCTCCGTGTTCAACTGCTCCTTTTTTTAGGTAGAATACTCTAGAGGACCTTCCTCCACAGGAGCCACCACCTTGAGCGGCGGATGCATCAAGGGTGATGACTGCTGCGGTGCTGGGTTTGCACATGGCGGTGGCTGCTGTCCCCCCCGTTGCCAGTAAACCAGCCCGCGGAAGGCCCCTAGCTCTCCACCAGCGGAGGATTGTTTTAACAATGGTGGGGCATCGGAGAACCATTGTGGTACCAGGGCCATACCTTCCTGTTCCTCCTGAGGCTGGCTGGATCCGTGGCTGCCTTGACTATAGATGGTCTCCACTTCCACACGCTCACCCAACGCGTCCATGATGCGACGCTTGTGCAGCTGTTCCAGCCACTCGGTTACCCTTTGGTGTTGAGCGAGCGGATCAGAGCCTGGTGAGGAGCTGACTGGGGTGCAGGATAATACGGGAGAGGAGTCTCGGCTGCCTGCGTACATAACAGTTCGGCGCGGCAGGAAGTACCGCACTGATGATTGCTGCTGCTGGTGTTGTTGCTGTCGCCGCCTTATGTCCTGATACACAAATCTTGCCGCCGACATGTACGACGGATCTGAAGGTACGTGCAGTTTCGTTGAGCAAAGAGCGAGGAACTATCCACGCTCACCGCACCATGACACTAATACCCAAAATTTTGTCGCGTCCTTAGCTTTCTCCGTGCAAGGCTCGTTCCGCGCTACCCGTGGACTGTGTACTCCTATAACCGATTGCTTGGATTTGTACCGCTACAGACCTACGACACTAACTTTGGACGACAAGCAGCTTTGCAAATCACGTGGCTGGACTTACGCGTGAGAACCTTGTCGATGAGTGACACTCCGCGGTCCACTCCTCGCCACACGCGAGCCCACCACCTCGTGGTTTCCACCTCCTCTCCGCGGAACCTCATTCCGTGGCCGTGTGCAAGCAAGGGCACTGCCGGCAGCTCACCTCACCCCGAGCTCAGTTCTTCACGCAATCAGTCCCCCAGACCACAAGCTTATTCTGCAGCTGATCCGTTGACTTTGGTCAGCAAGCCACTACGCGGACCAGAGGTCTGAAACTATGCGCAAGATCCTCGCCAGACGACTGACACTCCGCGGTCCACTCCTTGCCACACGCGAGCCCACGACCTCGTGGTTTCCAGCTCCTCTCCGCGGAACCTCGTTCTGCGGCCGTGTGCAAGCGAGGGCACCGCCAGCAGCTCACCTCACCCCGAGCTCGGATCTTCACGCAATCAGTCCCCCAGACCACAAGCTTATTCTGCAGCCGATCCGTTGACTTTGGTGAGCAAGCCACTACGCGGACCACAGGTCTGAAACTATGCGCAAGATCCTCGCCAGACGAGTGACACTCCGCGGTCCACTCCTTGCCACACGCGAGCCCACCACCTTGTGGTTTCCAGCTCCTCTCCGCGGAACCTCGTTCCGCGGCTGTGTGCAAGCGAGGACACCGCCGGCAGCTCACCTCACCCCGAGCTCGGCTCTTCACGCATTCAATCCCAAATCCGCAGACAAAACACGGAGAGTAATTGAAGGCAAAGGAGCAAAACTCTGGGAGCACAACTGGGAGCTGGTAAATGTCTTTGAAAATCGGAGGCAGAGTACATGGAGTGCGGAGTATTGATCCAAGGATGCAATCAAGATTGTCGACCACTTGTGCTACTACTGCCTGGGCCTTATCTACTTGGGACTCCGCACCACATGTCTACACGCTGTCGGTCTCATCCCTCTCATGTCAGCCTCTTTCCTCCTACTTGGACTCCTCGCGGTGCGTCTACATGCCACGGGTCTCATCCTCAGAAACACAGGGAACATTATTCTTCTATTCCTACTGAGTCTTCTTCTACATCCGCAGCTCGCACGCACGGTCTTCGTGTTCTTCCTTGAATCTTCGTCTTCCGTGGTGCGTCTTCAGGTTTTCCTTCATGATTGATGCACTGAATTTTTGTGTTGATTGGTTGTTGCTCCCTTCATTGCTCCGTCCGTCCACTACCCTACTTTCTCTGCTTAATTGGCTCCTCAAATGTGCTTTCTCCTGCTTCTTGTCTCTTGTTCCTTCTCCACCACGGATCTTCCTGCCACTTCTTCCCGCCCTTTTTCCTCTTCCGCCACAGGTGCTTGAGATAGCCATAGGACAACCGCCGCAGATGACAATGTCAACCTGTGGCGGCTTCCCGCCAGGTGGCCCTCTTCCACTTCTGCTGGATTCCGCGCTACCCCATGCTCGACCGTAGTCAGAACTCTGCGAGAGCCAGCGTGTCTTGTGCGGTTCCCAGCCTGCCAAGGTCCTTCTTCCGCGAAGGGGTTCCCCCGCGGGCTAGCAGCAGAATTCCGCCTGACAAGGGCTCCAACTGTCAGGAAGGGCCATGAGGAGAGCCATCGCCTGCAGCTGCGTGTCAATATTCCACCGCACGTCAGTGCATTATGAGGCAAGCGACTCGATCTGCTGCATGGCGGTGATGACATCATCTCCCTCCTCTATTCTCACCGTCAGGAGTTGCTTCATTGCGAAGATTTTATTTGCCAGCGACTTGGATTGATGGATGGCACAGAGTTCTTGCCAATCCTCGGTTGCCAGCTTGGAGCCCTGGACGTAGCCCCACTGCGACTCCGCCGTCCCGGACACCAGCAGCATGAGCGCCTTCGTGTTCTTCTTTGCAAAGGTCTTCTTTTGCGCTTCTGTCGTCGTTGCTTTGTCGAGGGCTTCCATTCCCTTCATGACCTCCAGTAGCCCCTTATGCGTGAGGTTCAACTCAAAGTGCCACCTCTATAGCCCATAACCAAGACCACCTGCATACTTCTGGATGGGGTGTATCTCCTTCTGCGCCATTTGTGCCGTTTCCAACTCCGGGAACTCAGAGCTTGACGGCGATGTCGTCCCCGACGAAGATCCCGTCTGCCGTGAAAGCCGTGAGCGGTTTGTAGACCGGTCAGGGTCATTGGCCCATAACCTTTTTTTCAGGAACCCGGGTGCGGTTCCAACATGGCCTGATGGTTCTACTAAGCTCATGGCTATGTTTTGTGTGGGTGGTTCTGAGTTTAAGCATGAGCTTTCTGGTCGCCTTAGGCTACGTTTCTGGAAGTTGAAGAAAAATGTGAGACAGTCACTTTTGTGAAGGGAAGAACGCGATTTTGCATTGGTTTTTTAACATGGACATGATCTGAATATTTGTAAAAATAGTCATCAGCTCTCCAACGCAACAAACCGTGCACGATTTGGATCACCGTAGTTCCCTCTACTTCAGCCAAAGCACAGCACCCCAAATCAGCCGCTCAGTCGGCGGCGCGCACCACGTCGCCCGCCGAGGCGCCCTCACACATCAAGGACCCATCAAAATGCCATTCCGGAGGTGTAGATGTCCCTGCGTGTAGCGGCGGTGCCCCTCGCACCTTCGGTTTCTGTTTTGATGAGTCAATCTTCGTGATTGGTGATGGGGATTGATGTGGTTCGAAACTTGTTCGCGGACCTGCAGTCAGAATTTTGACTGTACTATTGAGTTTTGGACTCCGAGCCAAGATTTTGATGAAGTCCCTAAGTAACAAACTGCACTCCTGAAATCAGGCGGATCATCCACCGGACGCCTCGCCAGATCTTCAGGAGCAAAATCCCGACATGGCATTTTGTTACTCGTTCCGGTCAATTATTCACCGGAAGTGGAACCGCGGCTGGCCCTAGAGCCGCCGCACACACCCCAACTTTGGAAGCTCGTATCTCCCTTGTTACTAGTTTGATTCCGGTGAAACAACTTCCACCTCATTCAGCGGCTCGTCAACTTTTAGGGGCAATCCTCCATTTTAGGGATCCGAGCAATCATCAAATCGCCAGATCCAACGACAAGGAATTTCTTCTCTCTGGCGGCTCGGTGGCGCCTCCCGTCGCTGCATTCGGGCATGAACAGGGGCAATCTTCAACAGTGCGCACGTCAGCTTCATCAGCTCCATTACCTCCATCTGCTTCATCAGCCTTAACAGCTTAACTTGCACCTAGCACACAGGGACCAAGGACAAGCTTTGCCCTTGGAGGCAAGACCCTAGGTGTGCTAGTGTGATCTGTCATCTATGCTTGCAGGTGAACATCGGCTGGAGGAGAAAGCAATGGAACCGCACCTTTAAACCGGTAGAAAACATCAGCTAACATCAGCTAACATCAGCCTCAACGTAGCAGAGACACAGATTACAGGAAAGGGCGGCTAAAATGGCTGGCCCATCAGGAGCACTGGGGACTACCGCAGGGCAGACCTCAAACACAACAGGGGCTGCCGCAGGGCAGTCCTCAAACTCAACAGTGGCTACCACACGTCAGACCACTGGAGAAACCGTGAGTGCTTCCGCACTACCACAAGGTCTCAGATCTTTGGGAGGAGTCCCGGCCTTTGAGGGGAATGACTTTCTGCTCTGGAGATGGCAGTTTTAACTGGCAATGAAAGTGCGCGGCTTCATCAAGCTTCTAAAAGGAGAGGAGCAGGTTCCTGCGGTGGGCTCTCCGGAGCACAAGGCATGGATGGAACAGAATGATATTGTCATGTCATTCCTCAGCAACGCGATTGCTAAGAAGTATGTTCCCATCATTGCCGGGTACATGCTGGCTTGCGGAACTTATGAGAAGATCAAGCGCGTGCACCAATCTACCTCCCTCACAAACAGATTATTCATCCTTCAACAGCTGATCAGCATGCAGGTGAATGAGGCCGAATTAAACACCAATTTCCTACAGGAGTTTGAAGGAATCCTTGGCGAGGCTCTTCAGATGAGCTGGGACCTTGAGGAAAACATGCAAGTCATGATCCTCCTCATGGCGCTACCGGAGAGCTGGAGCCCAATGATCACAGTCATGAGCGGTTGGAAGGAGGATGACCTGACGTACATGGCATTTTCCGAGTATGTGCGAAACAAGGCCATGCGTCGTAGCGGAAGTGAGGCTAACTTCTCAGCCTTTGCCGCACGCTACTGTGGCCGCGGGAGCAAAGGGCCAACCTCTGGTCAGAAAGGTGGCAGCGGAAGTGGTGGCGGTGGAGGCAACAATGGCGGCAAGGCTCCCAAGCGACAGGGCAACTGCCGTAACTAAGGCAAACCTGGGCACTAGGCAAGAGAGTGCAGGTCGCCAAAGAAAGAAGACGGCGGAAACGGTGGGAAAAAAGGCAAAAAAAAGGGTGGCAAAGAAGCAACCAGCATGATGGCACAGAGCGGCGCTGCTCAGGCCAAGAGGTTTCGGGCTCGACTCCGGCACCGACCATCACTCTAGCAACAACCAGGCTGGATTTGTCTCCATTGGCCCCAACGAGCGGTGGTTCACATGCACAAATGGTAGTGTTGTGAACGCAAAGGGCGTGGGAGACTAGCTAGTGAGCATCAGCCTCAATGGTACGGAGAAGGATCTATGGTTACGTGACGTGGTCTACATGCCCTCGTTTGCAGCAAACCTCTTGTCTGCGTCAAAATTAACGGACAACGACATGATGGTGGTGTTCACGTGGAAGAAGGCGGTCATCACCAGGAACGAGGACATCAAGGTCCTCTACGCCAACAAAGATCTCGTGGCACAGGTCCCACCGGTTGACAGGCTCTACGTGTTGCAGAAAAAGGCAACAAAGACCTCGGAAGACGAGGGTCATGCGGGTGCGGCAGAGGCAGTGGTCTCCGTACCAACATAGGAGAGTACACCTACGGAAACTGAAAAAGTATCCTCTGCCGCAAAGGACAAAGACACTGATCTATGGCATAGACGCTTTGGGCACGTTGCAAACAGCACGCTCCAAGTCATCCAACAACAAGAGCTGGTCCATGGCATGGATGGTTCGAAGAAAAATGCGGTTAGGTGTGGCAGCCTGTGTGAACCTTGCCTCCAAGGCAAGACCAAGCGGACGCGCTCTGAGCGCAACGGTCACCGTGCAGAATCAGCCCTTGACCTGATTCACGCCGATGTGCGTGGACCCTTTCGCACGGCGTCAAACGGTGGTAACAAGTTTTTTTTTACCTTCATCGACGAACACAGCCGCAAGGTCTGGATCTTCTTCCTCAAAACCAAGGAAGAGGTCAGAGAAAAGATGTTGGAGTTTTTCGCCATGGTGGAGCGGCAAATTGGAAAGAAAGTCAAAGCAATACGAAGCGACAACGGCAGAGAGCATGAAGCATGCAAGAGCTGGTTGCGGCAACACGGGATCAGCCACCAGCCCAGAACTCCCTACACACCACAAAGCAATGGTGTGGCCGAGCGAATGAATCAGACCATCCTCGGCATGGTGCGTAGCATGTTCTTCAATGCAACACTTCCACCATGCTTTTGGGTGGAAGCGGCAAGAACTGCATGCTACATTGTCAACCTGACTCCTGCGGCTGCTCTGGGTGGGTGCGGCAAGAAAAAGGGCAAGCAACAGATGACGCCACAAGAAGTATGGTCAAGGAAGAAGCAGGATGCATCACATCTCAAAGTTTTTGGCTGCACCGCATGGGCAAAGGTCCAGGTGGGAGAGGGTGGCGGCAAGCTGCATGCAAGAGCACAAAAGTGCGTGATGGTGGGCTATGAGACTGCCCACAAGACCTACCGCCTATGGAACCTGGCAGGAAGAAAACTCATCACCAGCCAGGACGTGACCTTTGACGAGGGGAAACCAGGCAATGAAGAGGTGATAGATCCCACACAAGCTCCAAAACAGGGAGAGGGATTGGTTCTCATGGAGTCAGGAGATCAAGATCCCAAAACCTGACAAGTGGTGCCTGTTGGCATGGTGTGCTCCTTACCATGAGTGCCGTTGACGGTACTCCCTGGTTCGACCACTGAGGAGTGGTCAAACACCTGATCTAACTTTAGATCTGGATTCCTTGGATTTTTCCATGCAGGATCGAGCTTTGAATCGCTCAATTTGAGTGAGTACACAGAAAGTTAGCCTAGCCCGAAAATCGGGTGTTGGGCAGGTGGAATCTGGTACCCGCCATGGGTGGCAGGATATTCCACCGCCATGGATCCGAGTTTGTTCCTAATGGCCTCCAAATGCACCAGGGGCATGAATGAGGTAAACATAAGGACCTCCTTGGCCAGGATGAACTTCTCCTTGACTTCTGGGCGAGAAAAGACACTCCGACAGGTCATCGTCGAAGCGCCTCCCGTTGCCTAGAGTGCAAGGCCAGGTGGGCGGCTCCACCAAGGGTTACTTCGACGGCCGTAGCAGGGGCTCTACTGCTCCGTTTTGGGCGTGCTTGGATGCGTTTGAAAGCTTAGATCACAAGCTATAAGGATCTGATGAAATCTCACTATGCTAAGTAACAAAAACGTGTTTCGATTTAGATCTACTGAATGCGACGTATTCTGCCCACTCACATCCGTGATCCTTGTGCTCCACACTCTTCACCATTGGTGTCCATTGGCTGCCCAAACCTTGGTAGCGTGTATCACTGAGAGCTAGGCATCCTTGAGGGTGCCTCCACACCCACTAGAGCCAACAGAGGGTTATGGGCCCACGTGCCTAGAAGGACCCTAGCTCTTCAAGTTTCACGCTACCGCCGCGCACCATGGTAACGACCGAGCAAGAGAGCATTGGCGCCATCTCCAAGTTTGATGGGAACAGCTTCTCCTTGTGGAGGTGGCAGTTTGAGGTCTACCTCGATGACAAGGGCCTGCTTGAGCTGGTCAACGGTGAAGAGACCGCGCCTCCGGATACCGCGACGCCGGGGGAATTTGACAAGTACAAGAAGCGCAACAAGAAGGCGCTTGCATTGTTGGTGTTAGCGCTAGCTCCGCCGTAGCGTGCACTGATTCAAGGATGCACGGAGGCCGCGGAGGCCTGGAAGAAACTCTGCACCATCTACCAATCCACCAACCTCGCTAACCAACTCTCCGTCTTCAAGAGGCTCGTCACCCTCCGAGCCAACAAAGGCGACGACATCATGGAGATCCTACAGCAGATTGAGTCCCTTACTGCCGAGTGCGTAGCCACCGGATGGAAGGTCGACCCTCAGCTCCAAGCTATGATCCTCCTTCTGGCCTTGCTGGACAGTTGGAGTCCCATGATCACCGTCGTAGGCGGCTGGTCTGCCGATGAGCTGAAGTACCCGAAGGTGGCTGAGTACGTCCGCAACGAATGGATGCGGCGTGGTGGGAGAGAGAGCAGGGCAACATCAAGTTCCGCCTATGCCGTCCACCCTCAAGGTGGAGGGGGAGGCAAGAAGGGGAAGGGTGCCAAGCAGGGAACCATGAAAGGTGACATCAAGGGGGAGTGCTACAATTGTAGCAAACAGGGCCACTACGCACGCGATTGCCCCAACAAGAAGTCGGACCAGCCTAGGAAGGGCGGGAAGAAGGACACCCAAGCCATGATGGCCAGGCAATCTACCGACTTGACAGATCCGGAATTCACGGTGATCGACTCCGGATCAGGCCGCCACACACAATGCAACCGGGCGGCATTCGTCACCTACGGTGCCACCGAGCGGTGAATGAAAATGGCCAACGGCAAAACAGAGATGGCCGCGGGCGAAGGCAATGTTCGCATTGAGTCGGTGGTGAACGGGAAATTCATTCCATGCACCATCTACGACGTGCTCCACATGCCCGACTTTGGGGCAAACCTGCTGTCAGTAAGCCGCCTTACCGACAAGGGGCTCCAGGTACTCTTCAACAAGGAGGCCATCATCCGGAAGGAGGGGGATGGCGAGGTGATTGCACGTGGCAAAAGGGAGGAGGACCTATACCTTCTTCGTACCAAGGTTCTTGCCGATGCAGTGAGGATTGACGCCGTCAACCTCATGACGAAGGATGAAGGAAATCTGGACCTATGGCACCGCCGCCTATGTCACATTGCTCCCTCAACTGTGAGGGACATGCGGAAGAAGGAAGTGGTGCGGGGTCTTGAGGTCAAGGGCCTCGATGCAGCCAAGAATGCCGTATGTGAGCCATGCGTGGTGGGCAAGGCGACAAGGCAGCCGTTTGATGACAAAGGGACGCGTGCATCGGCGAAGTTGGAGGTGGTGTACACGGATGTGTGTGGACCATTCGAGCCCTCCATTTGTGGGGCGCGCTACTTCGTCACCTTCATCGACGACCACAGCCGCAAGCTCTACCTCTACATCATCAAGAGGAAGAGCGATGTCTTGTCGTGCATGCAGGAATTCATGGCGGCTGTTGAGCGACGAACGGAGTTGAAGGTGAAGGCGTTCCGGAGGGACAACAGTGGCATGTACGAGGGCTGCTCGGCATGGATGAAGAGCAAGGGGATCGCGTGGCAGAAAACTACGCCACACTCTCAGCAGCAGAACGGCGTCGCCGAGAGGGCGAACCGCACCATCCTAAACATGGTCCGGTCCATGTTGAGCGATGCCGGCCTTGCGCAGTGGTACTGGGACGAGGCGGCACGGACAGCGGTGTACATCATGAACCAGATGCCGACGAAGCCGCTAAAAGACGCGGAGTCCAAGGTGTGGAAGACGCCACAAGAAGTGTGGAGCGGGAGGAAGCCAACTGTGGCACACCTCCACACATTTGGTTGTGTTGGACATGCTATTGTACAGGCACAGGAGGGGCGGGGTAAGTTGGACCCGCGGACTCGCCGGTGCATCTTCGTGGGGCACAAGAGCGAGAGCAAGGCGTACCGGCTCTTTGACCCGCAGAGGCAGCAAATCGTGAAAAGTCACGAAGTCATGTTTGACGAGGAAAGCCGTTGGACGGACAAGGACGCGGGTCTCTCCAAGCGGGTGGTTGCCACTCCTCGAGGGGGAGACACCGGAGGACACAAAAGAGGGTGACGTCCCATCGGCTCCAGCCGGCGAGAACCATCCGGGCGATATTGGAGCGGCTGATTTGCATTCAGCCGAGTCGAACGATGAGTCAGAAGCGCCGGCAGCAGTGGAGCTAAACGAGGAGGCAAGGAGTGAGCCCATATCTCCACAGTCCCCGAGAGAGGGGGAGCAGGCCAGCGGTGTGTGTGGCCCCGCGAGAGGGCAGCAGCAACAGTAGCAGCCTCAACAGCAGCAGTCCCGGAGAAGCGGATGCACAAGGACTGGGTTTGCTCGAGCGTTCTTTGTGCAAGAGGAGCCTGAGACCGTCAAGGAGGCGTTGCAGCAGAAGGATGGGGCTGAGTGGGAGGGAGCCATAAAATATGAGCTCGCCTCCCACGAAGAGAACGGTACTTGGCAGCTGATTGATAGGCCAGAGGGCGCAAAAATCATCGGCTCCAAGTGGATCTTAAAGAAGAAGCTCACCAAGGAGGGGAAGGTGGAGCGGTATAAGGCCCGGCTGGTCACAAAGGGGTACGCCCAGCGAAAAGGTGAACACTACGATGAAACCTTCACCCCGGTGGTGAAGTTTGCCTCCATTCGCTCCATCCTCTCGGTGGCGACGGTGCGCGACTACGAAGTCCACCAAATGGATGTAAAAACCGCATTCCTCAACGGCGATCTGGACAAGGAGGTCTACATGGAGGTGCCGAAAGGGGTGGACGCACCACCGGGGAAGGTGTGCCGGCTTCGCAAGGCGCTCTACGGGCTCAAGCAAGCGCCACTCATGTGGTACCTGAAAATGGATGGCTTCATGGCCGAGCTTGGCTTCAAGCGCTGCGAGGCGGATCACAGCATGTACGTGCAAAAGCAGCCGGGGTTGCACCAGATCGTGGTCCTCTACGTGGATGACCTCATCCTCGTGTCATCGGACATGGAGGAGTTGGTGAACCTCAAGCGGCAGCTGGGCGGTCAGTTCAAAATGACCCACATGGGCGAGCTCGAGTACTACCTAAGTGTCGCCATCAAGAGGGACCGCAAGGCACACACACAAGAGATGGGGCAGGCAATGTATGTGCAAGAGGTGCTCCGTCGCTACAACATGGAGGAGTGCAACCCCATCGGCACACCCATGACCACCACATGTGAGTTGAGCTCGAGCATGGGCCCGAGCACTGACGAGGAGGAGGAGATGGCAGGTGTGCCATACCAGTCCGTGGTTGGGAGCATCATGTACGCCATGGTGGCAACAAGGCCCGACCTAGCCTTTGCGGAGGGCCAACTGAGCCGCTATGTTGCTAACTACGGGCCGCTGCATTGGCAAGCGGTGAAGCGGATCCTCCGCTATCTCAAGGCGACAAAACAGTCGCGGCTATTGTTTGGAGGGGGAGCGTGTGACGACTCCCTTGAGTTGGTCGGCTACTCGGATGCCGACTGGGCTGGTGATGTGGATGGCAGAAAATCAACGTCGGGGTACGTGTTTGTGCTTGGTGGTGCAACAGTTTCATGGGCAAGCAGGAAGCAGGACTGCGTGGCGTTGTCCAGCACCGAAGCGGAGTACATCGCACTCGCGGAAGCCGCAAAGGAGGCAGTGTGGCTGCGTTGGCTGCTAAAGGAGATCGGCGTGCTACAAAGGAAGCCGACGGTGCTCAACGTTGACAACATGAGTGCCATCAGCCTGACCCAGAACCCGGTGCTGCACAGGAGGACCAAGCACATCGAGATCCAGCATCAATACACGTGGGACCTGGTGGCGAAGGGAGATGCGGCTATTGTGCATTGTGGCACTAAGCGCATGCTCGCCGATGCCATGACCAAGGCACAGCCCAAGGAGAGGCACGGCGCAAGCTGCATGGAGCTTGGTCTGCGCTGTGAGGTTTAAAAATGCTACAGATTCCAAGGACAGGGCATCAAGGCTGCGGTGCAAGGGGGAGATTGTTGGCATGGTGTGCTCCTTGCCATGAGTGCCGTTGATAGTACTCCCTGGTTAGACCACTGAGGAGTGGTGGAACACCTGATCTGACTTTAGATTTGGATTCCTTGGATTTTTCCATGCAGGATCGAGCTTTGAATCGCTCGATTTGAGTGAGTACACAGAAAGTTAGCCTAGCCCAAAAAATCGGATGTTGGGCAGGTGGAATCTGGTACCCGCCATGGGTGGCGGGATATTCCACCGCCAGGGATCCGAGTTTGTTCCTAATGGCCTCCAAATGGACCAGGGGCACGAATGAGGTAACAATAAGGACCTCCTTGAGCATGATGAACTTCTCCTTGACTTCTGGGCGAGGAAAGGCGCTTCGATGGGTCATCGTCGAAGCACCTCCCGTTGCCTAGAGTGCAAGGCCAGGTGGGGGGCTCCACCAAGGGTTACTTTGACGGCCGTAGCAGGGGCTCTACTGCTCCGTTTTGGGCGTGCTTGGATGCTTTGAAAAGCTTAGATCACAGGCTATACGAATATGATGTAATCTCACTATGCTAAGTAACAAAAACGTGTTTCGATTTAGATCTACTGAATGTGACGTGTTCTGCCCACTCACATCCGTGATCCTTGTGCTCCACACTCTTCACCATTGGTGTCCATTGGCTGCCCAAACCTTGATAGCGTGTATCACTGAGAGCTAGGCATCCTTGAGGGTGCCTCCACACCCACTAGAACCAACGATGTCAGTGCGACAGGCCATGAAGAGGAGTGGTGCGGTAGGGAGAGCGACTGCGCGGGCTGATGCAGCGGCGAGCTCTGACACAAAGTCGGAGACATGCGAGGCCTCTGAAACCAGCTCTGAGGCCAGTGGCTCTTCAAAAGAAGAAAACTTAACTTCAGGGCAGCTAGCAGCACAAGAGCAACAGCATTGCGAAGATCCACCAGCAACGCAACGTCGCAGCACACAATAGAGAAAACAAACTCCAAAGTACGACGCTGATACCGGAAGCTAAACTGGACTGAGCTGGTCCTGTTTTGCTCAGGGAGAGCTGCTCACTGTGGCTGAGGCGCTGGCAAGGCCCGATGCGGCCAAGTGGAAGGAGGCAGTGGATGGCGAGCTTGCGTCGATAGAAAAAAATGGCACATGGGTGCTGGTGGACAGACCCGCTAACACTCACGTGGTGGGCTCAAGTGGGTGCTCAGGTTGAAGCGGAAGCAAGATGATAGCATCGGCAAGTACAAGGCAAGGGTCGTGGCGAAAGGATTCTCAGAGCGTACAGGGTCTGAGTACGATGAGACCTTCACACCGGTCGTCATGTTTGCCTCCATCAGGTCCCTGCTCACCGTCGCTGCCGCCAAAGACCTTAAGATCCACCAGATGGATGTGAAGACAGCCTTCCTTTATGGGAAGATCAACAAGGAGGTGCTAATGGAGGTATCGGAAGGTGTCAAAGCAACCGGCGGTATTGATGGCAAGCTGGTGAAGGCGTTGTATGCGATAAAACAGGCCCCACGGATCTGGTACAAGGAGATGGACAGCTTCATGGCTGAGATTTTCTTTGCGCACTGCAAAAATGATCCCAGCGTCTATGTGCGGGAGGACGAAAGTGGCTTGCTGTTCGTGGCTTTGTATGTGGACGATCTTATCATGTGTTCTTCCTCACAGGAGGCCCTTACGGACCTCAAGAAAAATCTGGCCAGCACGTTCAAGATAAAGGACATGGGACCTCTCCAGTACTACCTCGGCATTGCTGTTCACTACACCTGCAAAGCACGCACCATTGAGCTCAACCAGACCAAGTACATCATGGACGTCTTGAAGCGCTACAACATGGACTGCAAACCCATCAACACCCGCATGTCCTCCGACTGCAAGCGCACCTCCTCCATGTCACCAAGCAATGAGGCAGACCGGCGGGAGATGCAAAACATTCCGTACCATTCCGCCGTTGGAAGCCTCATGTATGCAATGGTGGGAACGCGACCTGACATTGCGTATGCGGTGGGCCAGGTGAGCAGGTTTGTGGCCAAACCTGGGTCAGAACATTGGCAGGCCGTGAAGCGGATTTTTTGCTACCTAAAAAAGACTCGGCACGTGGGACTTCAGTTTGGAGATCTAGAAGGATCAGACTCGCTGCAACTGACATGCTACAGTGACGCGGACTGGGAAGGGCTGATTGACTCCAGGAAGTCCAGCTTAGGATTTGTCTCTCATCTCAACAGTGGTGCAGTCTCGTGGCCAAGCAGGAAGTAGGACTGCGTCTCGCTTTCTACTCTTGAGGCAGAGTACATCGCACTCTCTGAAGTATGCAAGGAAACACAGTGGCTTCGTAGTTTGCTTGATGAGATCAAGGCACCACAAGAGGAAGCAACGGTCATCTGCATCAACAACCAAAGTGCCATTGCTATGGCAGAGGACGACATGATCTTCCGGTGTACAAAGCACATCAACAGTTAGTGGAATTGGAGCACGTCGCAACCAAGAAAATTCTTGCACACTTCTTGACAATGCCGCTAGACAGCGACTTGCATGTTGCAGGTGCTCGAGGAGTCGTCATGGTGGATGCAAGAGATGAGAAATAAAGACCAAGAAATCTGATGTGCACAAACACAACACAGAGCTACGGGTTAATGCACAAGAAAACTACCACAGCGGGTGGCCTAAGGTGCAAGGGAGAGATTGTTGTTATTTTATGCCCCATGGCCACTGCTATGGCTTAACGGACAGGTTGGACATGCACTACTCCCTTGGAGTAAGTCCCCAAAACCTTGTTCGTGGTGCAAGTCCAAGCCAGAAGTGTAGCGCAACGGATAGCATGTTGCACTTAGAGACAACAGGTCATGCGATCGAGCCTTGATGTGTGCAGGAAGGTTTTTTTACCTTCCTGCACAAGGGATATTTCTTAGACATTTCTCCATGCATGAGGAGGATGTACCACTTGGCGGTCAGTGGATGCGCCAATTGGCGAGCTTGTGAGATGGTGTGGAGTGGCCACCCCAAAAGGGCCACTACCCACAAACCTTAGAAGCCAGGCCTAGGACTGTATATACTAGGCTCATGCCCCATTATAATTACACAATCTGGCCTTAGATGCTCCTCACAGAGTTGTCCAGCTAAGGAACAGTATAAAGAAAACACTGGTTGGTCTAAGCCCCAGGAGTTAGTCTTTGACTAGCACCTCGCGCGAAAGTGACGAAGTGTTATGTGGACACAGTTGCTAGCATGCGATTGCCTAGAAACTGCTCAGTGTGGAACCGTGATCCTGAGGGTGATATCTTCTCCTAGCTGAAATTCTAGGAGCGGACAGCAGGTGCTAATGTGTCGGCCCTGTTTTCTAGTCCGTTTGCCTCGGGCCGGTTGACAGGGAAGAGGGAGGGAGAGAGGGAAGGAGAGGAGAATAGCAGTGGATAAAGGTAGGGTGAGGGAAACAGGAGAGAGAGTGGGGGAAAAAAGCAAAAGGAGAGAGATAGAGAGAGAGAGAGAGAGAGAGAGAGAGAGAGAGAGAGAGAGAGAGAGAGAGGCAGAGAAAGAAGGTGGAGAGGAAGAAGACAAAAGGGGAGGCAAGAAGAAGGAAACAGAGAGGGAGAGGGATAGGGAAGAGAGAAGGGAGAGGGATAGGACGGGGAAAGGGAGGGAAGGGAGATGAGGACGTGGAGAATGAGAAAGGTAGGAAGGATACAGGGAGGGAGGAGGTGCGAAGGGAAAAAAATGAGTCAGAAAAAGTGAGAGGGGGGGAGGAGGGGAAGTCCAAGGGAAACTGAGACACGGGAAGAGCACCGGTGGTGTGAGCACCGGTGGTGTGAGCACCGGTGGTGTGAGCATCGTTTCCAGTAGCTTTCATTCAGTTCATGGTCGCTCATCCAATGGCCCCCCTTAACCATCAGTCTCCTGTCTAGCTTCCAGTCTATCTAGTGATAGATTCTCTGTTTTATAGGCAACTCTTGTGGCATTTCGTCGGGAAAAACCCCTTCCAACTCTTGGACGAGGGATGGAAAATCCTCCAAAACGGATGCAAAACTTTGAGGTGTCAAGGCCAACGTTGTTGCGTCTGTTGCCGCTGTTTCCTCCAATTTCCCGGTTTTCACGTGAACAAGTCAGGCTTGTGCTCCTGTTTGGAGATATCATTAGGCAACGTCTAGTGATATTGGATGATGATTTGCGACTGCGGCAACTTTCTCTACGGCATCTACGTTTGCTGCTTTATGTAACTACCACTGCATCATGGGTCGCTAGTTCAGAGGCAGGTGTCGTTCTCTGCCATAAATTATGACGGGAACTGCTCACTACTCCAGTCTTCTTGCTGATTGTACTGGTATACGAAATCTTATCCGAGGATGATTTTGTGGTTGCACAAAGTAATAACGCATTCTGGAAGTTGGATCTAGCTATCGACAGCTTTCCATCGTCAAATAGACGGGCAACCAGTGCAAGCCACTCCGACGCTCAAACAACTCTTCTGCACTTTGTTCGAGGCCCACGACAGTGATCTGGCAGTAAACTACCAACCTCCAAACTCGCATGTAACTCTACAACTACCATTGCGACGGGTAAGATTCTGTCTGGGGTGGTTTACAGTAACCTTCCTACCAAACCAGCATGAACACACATCCAGAGTAACATTGCCATGGTTGAAATCCAACGGAGTGAATTCTCCAGTGTCTAGGAAAGAACATGCCAAGCCCGTGCAAAGAAACAAGAAGTATTGAAATGAGCAGCTGACTGACATCGCACCAAGATCATGTTGAGCACTGGTGATCATGTCCTAATAAGCTCAGCGAACCCTGGTTGTCGCTCAACTTTACTTACTAGACAGCATGGTGATCCACCGAGTCTTCCATGTTAGCAAGCTCAAGCGCAACCAAGACCCCAACAAGTCATTCCCCGATAGATACATTGCTCCTCCACCTCCTATCCAAGTTTACAAGGATACATATTACGTGATTAAGGACCTCCTTAAAAATCAATGCCACATCAAAACAATCAAGCATCTGGTCATGTGGCACAGATACAACGCTGCGCACACCAGCTACGAGTCCTACGACAACCTCGAAGACATCGATCATCCAATCGACGGCTACTACATGCATCATTTTCCTACGTCTGCTAACACACTGGGATGTCACGGCTAAAAGGGGAGGGAATTGGTATGTCCTAGGCATATACATCGGCCTTCATGTGCAATTAGTGGACACTGGGATTGTCGAGCTGCTTCAATTCAGCCGTTGGTGTGCAGTGTTAGGCTCGCCAGTGTCACTTCCCGGAGATACTCGAGTCTTTAATTTCTGCGAGTGGGCAGTTCTTTCCTTACGTGCATGGCCCACCACGTGTTGACCTTGGGATTTGTACGCTGTTTGGCCGAGGGCATTTTGGCCACCTGTCCCAGCCTTCGATGTTTTGATTTCAAAGGTTCTGACACTTTTTACCACTTTCCAGAAGGGTCAAAAGAAGTATCACAAACCGTGTTGATGTTTTGATACTATTCGGTTGTCTTCTCAATGGCACTTAAAATTTTGTAAAATCACGCCTCAAAATTTTTGAAACCGCCCTGATCTATCGGCAGAGTTTCTCAAAGCGGCTACTCATGATGCGACCTCGCATGCATTGCTCAACTCAAGCATCCAAGTCCCAACATACGCCTCATTGTGTTTCTCGGTATTGTATGTGTGTGCTTGACTCTCTTGACACTTGTCATCGAAGTAAACCTATCATAAAGTACAAATCATCCAATTGTTTAAATTACTTGAATCATCTTCTGCTCCGCACCTCATCCATGTGAACCATCCACGTTCCGCTCAACGTAACACTTGCTATCAGAGCACAGCGGTGTGGAGCGGTAGCCAACGCATTAAATGCAAGATGAAAATTTTGCACGAGTGTTCAGTGCATCTCCACCATTCAAAAGTTTGCAAACCTTGTGACGACAATGGTGAATGGAGCGAGCGCATCCGGCAATGGGCAGCAATAACCGTCAAAGACTGCGACAATGGAGGATCAGCAGAACGTAAATATCACAAGGAAACCTAGGCAGTAGCGACAACTGTGATGAATGGCGCACTGCCGATGACCCCGACAGCCGACTCGGTGACGGACCCCTCAGGATAGGCAAGTCCTTCACCTCCACTGTTCTCCTCCAGGTATCCTAGCACAATGGGAAGCACCAGCTGGCAGGATTTCATCAACAAAGACATATACAAGAAACTTTTGGGACTCTAGAACATCAATACCCATCTGTTCGAACAACTCAACATGGAAATAGAGGAGCTTCAAAAGCTGTGCGCGTCAGAGGCAGTGCTCACCAAGAGAAATATTCAACTCTCCGGTAAACCCAAAATTCTACTGGTACTCCCTAAGTTGTTTGATCCTGTGAACTCCAAGTGACCAATAGCCAGGATGTTGCCGACAAGTTTTGAGGTGTTCTTCACTGTTGTTGGAGTGAAAAATGACCAAAAAATAGACCTAGCTTCCTCACTTTTCTGTGGCATGGCTTTGAGTTGGTGGTCCCTTCTAAAAACCATTGAATAGAAGTAGGATACTAGTGATGAAAACTGGGGTAGCCCTCAGTGAGGTGAACAGCCTCACTTAGAGCCGCCTAGGCAGGACCAACAGTTTGTGAGAGGGAGTTGCAGGTTGAACAAGCAGAAAGTATGGAAGCGAATGTATGAACGCAGAAAATGCAAATTTCAGAGTAAAATCTTGAATGAGAACATGAATGATCTCAGCTTTCTAAAGAGCCCTTACATGTCTCATTTGGCCAAGGGAAAACTGAGATAAACTCTGTCAAAGTTGACCCTCTACCACACTCCTAGCCTAGCGGGATGACCGGCAGTCACATTGTCATGCACTGGAATTATGTCTCCAACTGCCTACACACCCAATAATTTTCAAATGCTCCTTCCTCAAAGTTTCCTAGAGGCCCTCCAGCCGTCTTTTATCCTTGAAGACCTCTCTCAGCCATCCTGGTCAATTACTCTGGCCGCCTTTTGTGCTGAAAGTGCTCTGGTCGCCACTTGAAGCCGACCCGTGATCTCCAAACTTTAGAAAACCATATCTCACTCAAACGGAGTCGGAATGGAGTTCCGTAAAGTGCGGTGGAACATGTGAAACATCCTCCATGCATGTATGGTGTCAGATGATGTTTATCAATTAACCTATTTTTGCCACATTCTAGCATCCTCATATCCATCATTCTTGCACTTTGCGAGAATAAAAATCACACTAGACCGCACTATCCCCTTAGCTGCTGAAAGTGGTGCACTGCCAGCGGCTTGGTCAGGAAGTCTTCCTACATCAGGTTTGAAGGGAATACCTTTATCTGCACCACCTGCTTTTCCACAAGCTCATGGATGCAGTGGTACCGCAAGTCGATGTGCTTGGTGCAGGCGTGAAACTCTCCCTTCTTGGTCAGAGAAGTGACCACCATCTACTATGTTGTCATAGAAGATGGTGATCACTGTGTTTTGTTACTCCCCAAGGCTTTTCAGCAGATCATGCAGCCACATGGCTTCCTTCGCTACTTCACTCAGGGCGATGTACTCTGCTTTGTTGGAGGAGAGGGCGACATACTCTTGTTTATTGATCCACAAACTGATTACACCTCTCCCAAGCACAAACACGAGCCCACTGCTTGACCTCCTTGTGTACAGGTCACCTTGCCAATCAGCATCGCTATAGCCAATGAGGATGGGCCTGTTCTTGCCGTTGAAGGTGAGACAAAGTCTGCTGCTGCAGTCAAGGTGGAGCAGCACGCGCTTGACCGCCTCCCAATGCGGCACACCCAGATTTGTGCAGAACTTGCTGAGCACTTCCACTGCCTTGCCCATGTCGAGGCGCGTACCGACTGCTTTGTACATGAGGCTCCCAACTGCTCCTTGTGATTCCACTGCTTCCATGCAGCTGCTCTCTTGCATGCCGTGGGGAGTCTGTATCATCCTCAGCTTCTCTCCCACTTCCAGTGGTGTTGCGGCTTTCTGCGCTCCTGCCATGTTGAAGTGCTTGACAATTTCACTCACGTACGTACTCTGTGACAACTCCAACATATGCTGATGCTGGTCACGCTTGACCTGAAGGGCAAGGTAGTAGCTTAGCTCTCCCGTGTCTTTTATGATGATGACCAGGCTTACCTCTTGCATGAGTCCATAAACGGTGTGGTCAACTTCACTATGCACAAAACCAAGGCGAGCCAGCTGCTCATCAATCTTGTGGTACCATGATCGCGATACTTGATTCAGGCTGTAGAGGGCCTTCACAAGCTTGCAAACTAAGCCCTCCTTTTCCTCCACGATATACATCCCTGGCTGCTCCATGTAAACATCCTCCTTGAGAAATACACACGTCACATCCATTTGCTGCACGTCCCAGTCCATGGCAGCAGAAAAAGTGAGAATTGCTCGGATGGATGGGAACTTTGCAACAGGTACAAATGTCTCATTGTGATCCACACCCTCAGTCTGTGCATACCCCTTTGCCACCAGCCATGCTATGTACCTAAGCACCTTACCATCCGTACCACGCTTGTGCCTGAAGATCCACCGACACCCGATCATCCGGCTGCCACGTGGAGCATCTTTGAGGGTCCAGGTACCATTCTTCATGAGGGCACCGTACTCCTCGTTTGCTGCGGCACAGCAATCTGCTGCCTTGGCATTGCGCATAGCTTCAATGCAGCTGGTTGGGTCATCGGTGACAGTGAGGAAGTGGAGCTTGAGGTCAGATGACTCTGTTGGAAGTGGAGAAATGCATGGGTTCAGCTGCTCCTCTTCTTGTGTTTGCTTCTCTGTGATCCTCTCTGACCGTCGTAGCTGCTCCCCACAGGTCAATGTCGTGTTTTCCTTCTCTTGCCGCCAACACTGAGTTGGCCTCCTTCTCCAACGCCATGTAAAGGCGGTGAAGACCGTCCTCCTTGGCCGCTTTTACAAGAACACAACCTGCATAGCCAGAGATGGTGCAGCCACCACTCTCAAAGCAAACCTACATGCCTTTGGCGATGAAATTGAAGATAGAGAAAAGGTTAGCTCTTAGCCCCAAAACATGGAGCACCCCCTTCACACGACGCTCTACATAATTGCCCCCAATGGAAACACGAAATGAAATGTCACCCTCCCCAACTGCCATTTATCCACGGTTGACCCCAATGTACACCCGTCAAGGTTCAATGACGGTGTAAACGATGAACCACTCTCGATGACACGTCATATGTCGCGTGGCTCCAAAATCAATGATCCAGAACAAAGGGAGTGATTTCAAAGACGTGCACAACCCATATGATAGTAACGAATCCACTCTCCCAATCAGCTACATTTGCAGAAGCAGCGGACTGCTTTTCCACTCTCACTCTAGCTGCAAGGTCCGCCTTCTTCTTCTGGCATTCATGCGCCCAATGGCCTGGCTTCTTGCAGTAGTGGCAGTTCCCCTTCTTCTTCCCTCCTCTCCTATTGCCACTAGATGGTAGAGCACCACCCCTGTGACCAGTGTAGGTGATGAGAGCAACGTCCAGGCCGCTTCTTCCCTCATCTCCCTTACCATGCTCCTCCTCAAACAAAAGGCTCTCCTCCACGTCATTGAGGGAGAGCTTGTCACCACGCTGGTTCATGGGAAGAGTCAGAGGAGTATAGCAGCTAGGAAGGCCAGAGAGGATAATCAGCATGAGCACACATTCCTTAACAGGGTCCTCAACTGTAGCAAGCTCGCCAGTGATAGACCTCACCATGTTGATATAGTCAATCATGGATCCGGGCTCATCCATCTTCACAGTGTGAAAGCAGTGACGCAGCTGCATTTTCATGAGAATTGAATTGGAAGCATAAGAGGACTCAAGCATTGTCCAAACCTCCTTTGGCCAGAGAATTCCATAGACAAGGAGTTGCTGACGTTCGACGAGGTAGAGATAGATGGTGGCGAGGGAGCGGTCGCACTTCTCACGCTAGGTATGGACCTCTCCACGGGAGAGAGACCCTTCTGCTGGTTCCTTCTCATTCTTATCCACTTGGCTCCAGAGACCCTTGTCCATCAGCACAATCTTCATGTTGTGGCTCAAGTTGAAGAAGTTATTGCCTTTGAACTTGCCTATGTTGACGCCAGCCACCACCGAAGCAGATGTCGCTATGGTAGTGCAACATTCAGCCCCCAAACGGCTCTCTCACACAACAGGGTGCAAGGAATGCCTCAAGGATGAGGATAATCCTTTTTCTAGCTCTAATACCACTAATAAAAACTGGGGCAGCCCTCAGGGAGGTGATCAGGCTCATTAAGAGCCGCCTAGACAGGACCGACTATTTGTGAGAGGGAGTTACAGGATGCACAGAAATAAAGTATGGAAGCAAATGTATGGTTGCAGAGGACTTGAATGTAAAAGCTGACACTTGAGTGAGAAAAAAAATTATCACAGCTTTGTAACAAGCCCTTGTATGCCTCATTTGGCCAAGGGAGCACTGAGATACACTCTGTCAGATTTGACCCTCTAGCACACTCCTAGCCTCACGGGATGAGCGGCAGTCACATTGCCATGCATTAGAATCATGTCTCTCACGGCCTGTACGGCCAATAATCTTTGCGTGCCCCTTCCTTAAAGTTTCCTAGAGGACCTCCAGCTCTTTTCACCTTGAAGGCCGCTCTCAGCCATTTTGGTCAATAATTCTGGCCGCCTTTTGTGGTGAAAGTGCTCTAGTCACCACTTGAACCCGACCCATGATCTCCAAAACATCCTCATAATTGAGTTCCGTAAAGTGTGTTAAAACCTGTGAAGCATCTTATATGAATATTTTGTATCAGATGATTTTTGTCGAGCGGAAAAAATTTCCCACCTTTTTGCACCCTCATTTCCATCAACTAGGAGAACTGTATTAATTGTTCATGCGACCGTTCTCACATTGTCGACCAAATGCATTGTAGCTCTCAAGTACATCAATCCAATCTGGCAAAACTCACGAACTCCACCGGAAAACTGGATGGACTTTGCGTGTGCCATACTCACACACGTTGAGAAAATGAACGAGAAGTCTTTTGCATGGTACAGGCTTCAATGCCTTCATCAACAACCTAATATGGAAAACTACACAAGTCATATCTTTGAAATCATCACCAGCAGCAACCTGGCCCCTGAAAAACTCTATTTCTACTACAATGGCCTCAAACTCAACATTCGGTGAGAATATGCCATACTTTGTATCCAATACAGCCTTTCGCAAATGATTGTAGCATCTAATAACATTGACAGCACCAACAACAATGCTCGGATGCAAGAATGTAACGGCTGACAAACCCAAGGCCTCAACTCATATTGTGGTGGAGGGAAGTGGCAGTCAATGGAAGCCTTGTATCTGATGGAGATTGACACCATGGATCAACATGATCAACAACTATGCTGGACTTGCGGGAAGCCATTGCACATAATGTGCGACTATAAGAAATGACAGAAACAGGATAAAAGGGGGGGGGGGGGGGGGAGTTGAAGAAAAAAGTGAAGATTGGGGAAACGGTAAAGGGCAGGAGTAGACGGCAGGATTCCTATCTTGTAAAAATAATCTACACCGACCGTTCACCTATGTGAGCGGCTCACATTGCCACAGACAAGGGTTCCTCAGACCACAGAGTTTGACAAGCCATACCAGGACGACCAACAAGAGATACTACTATAAATGCAACCAAGGGATTATAAAAGTCGGAAAACATTGCCAACACTTATTTATGGAGGAGCTTCTCACAGCTGTTTACGAAATAATAGGGTTTGGATGCTGGGTTTGCATACAAAACCAGGGGTGTTTGAAGGCAAAACCGTCTGCAAGCAACTACAGATCCACTGACTTTGCAAACCTTTCCGACTACAAATCAAAGATCTACACAACGTAACGGTGTAGAAAACTTGCCTAATGAGTGGCCAAAACGTAATCTTTGGATAGCAATTATTGTACCAGCATAATGTGCAAGTGGACTAGAGCAGCTGAGTAGTCTATGTCAGCATCAATGGGAGAAAAAACACATGTCTCTGATTGAGTGACCCACAACGCAGCGGCGGTTACGGAAAGGAGCAGAGGTGGAAGCAACAGAGGAACGTACAGTAGTTTGCGAAGGCCTGATGACATCGCTGGATGTGGCCAAGGAATATCTGCAATGCGGAGTGCAATTGTGGCTACTCCACATGAAAGCAAAGGAAGCGGAATAAATTCTAGCAGCAGATGCCACCACACCGGCTTCAACACATGACAGATTTGGAGCTTTTTCAGAGACCTTTGCACCACTCTTCAAGGAGTTTGAAGGGGGTTTTCCCAAGGAACTTCACCGAGACTTACCTCTGCAATGAAGCACTGAACACCACGCAGACCTGAAGCTGAGAAGTAGAACAACGGTGAAGGGGACCTATCGGATGAGTGACCATGAGCTTACCAAAGTAAAAAGGCAGCTAGACAAGATGCTGAGTCAGAGGTACCTTTACATTTTATGAGAAAGAAAAATTGAATGACATGACCATCAAGAACAGCTATCCTCTACCATGAGCAGACGAACTTTTTGACAAACTCTTTGGGAAAAGAATTTTCACCAACATTTACCTACACAATGACTATCATCATATATACTTATATGATACGGACATCAAGAAGACTGTCACTCTGGTGGGTTATGATGCCATCCTCGTGGTGGTGGAACGATTTTCCAAAATATTGCACTTACTTCTGACAAGGACCACCGTAACAGCAGAAGCAATAGCGCGCCAGTTTCTAGAATAGATTGTGCGACTACACGGCGTGCCACATACCATCATCAGCGACATAAACATCCGCTTCACCAGCCATTTCTGGAAAGGATTGATGACAGGTTATGGGATTTGGATCCAACTTTCCACGGTACTCCATCCTCCAACCGATGGGAAAACCAAGCAGGCCAATCACACACTCGAATAATTCCTTCACACTATGAGCCGCACGGCATCAATTGGAGAGCAAAACTGCCAACTGCCGGACTCGCATGATACTCCGCAAATTCCATAGTACCAGGAAAATTTCTTTTTGAGGTGGTATACGGAAAACTCCTGGCCACATTGGCACGACATCAGAGCCAGAGAAATGTTACCCTGGTTGACATCCACCGCCGGGATTTCTCCAGATTTTTTGAGGAAACACAACATGCTTTTTGTGAAGACGCAAGTACCTATGAAGCAAGCAGCGGACCAAAATCATAGTCACAACGTGTTGAGCACTGGCAATTGCAACCTACTTAGCTTTACGAACATCAAACTCCATGGAAAAGACTTTGCAAAGCTCAAGTCCCAATGGTCGGGATTGTTTGAGAACGGTCTTTGCTAATATTCCCCCACCAGAAACCATGGCCATCTATGTAGTCTTCCATGTTAGCAAACTCAGGCACTATAGTTTCCCCAACAAGAACTTCCCTGGCAGAGACAATGCTCTGTGGCATCCAATCCAAGTGGATGGGGATACGGAGTACATGATTGAAAACCTTCTCAAAAATCGACACCGCAAAGAAATGACAGAGTATCTGGTTAAGTGCCACGGCGACAACTCCGCGCATAATAGCTGGGATCCCTACGACAACCCCCAAGACGTTGATCACCTGACTCTCGACTATTGTCATTGTCATCGGCCTACATCCGTTAACGCACCAAGACATCACAATTAAAGGGGGAGGGAGTATTAAATCCTGGACATACACGAGACCCTAAACTCCGCGAGTGGAAATTTCTGCTGTTACATTCATGGCCCACCGCAGGATTTCTACACCTTTGGCTGAGGGACTTTTGGCCATGTGCCCCGACCTCCGGTTTTTAGCTTCAAAAGGTTTTGATACTTTTGACCACTTTCCAGAAGGGTTGGCAGATAAGGCTGCACACTAAATCCTAGGATCCGGGGATCTTATCCGTGAACCCGGATCCGGATCTGGATCCAGGTCGGGGGATCCGGATGTTTGATCAAGATTTGATCCGGAATCGGAGGATCTTTTAACCACTGGTCAAAGGGGGGAAAATGGGGTAAGGAGTGTTAAAATTTAAAGTATTATCCTTGCTAAGCATATAGGATCCGGAAAAATCCGGGGATCCCTAGGATCCGGGGATCTTTTTTTAGATCCGAGGATCCGAATCCCTCCTTGGATCCGGAACCAGGGATCAGGATCAAAACTGAAATCCGGGAATCTTACCCGGTGTGCACCCTTATTGGCATAAGTATCACAAACTGTATCGATGTTTCAATAGTGTTTGGTCAACATCTCGACCGCATCTGAATTTTATGAAACCGCGAATCCATGCCCTCAAAAATCTCTGACTCATCGACGAAGTTTCTTGAAAGGAGCACTCACGAAGCAACTTCACACATTACTTGGCTCAAGCATCCAAGTCCACACATATGCCTCATTGTGTTCATCGCCGCTGTATGTATGCACTTGAATTGTTTGACACTTGTTATCAAAGTACACTTAATATTGAATACAAAGCATCTAATTTTCCCAATTCCTTGAATTTTCTTCTGCCCTGCACCTCATCCCCGTGAACCATCAACGTTCCATTCGTCGTAACAGCCAGGATCATTGAAAAATATAAGAAAAAATCCGTCCGGACGGATAATTATGGAAGGTTAAGCCACACTACATGAACGTCTATAATGAAAGAGCACCATGGATAGGACCTACTGTCCAGCTCCAGAATCGATCAGCTAGGAGACTAAATGTTATGTCCCTAATGTACATGAGTCCCTGAATTTTGCAAGTGGAAATTTCTTTTCTTACATTTGTGGCCCACCGCATGTTGACCTCACGATTTTTACGCCGATTGGCTGAGGGAATTTCGGTCACATGTCCCGACCTCGCACGTTCTGCTCCGGAAGGATTTGACAACTTCGATCACTTTCAACAATGGTCGACAATATTGTTGCGAAACTTACCACTGTTTTGATACTTTTCGTTTTAATTCTTGATGAAGTTGGACTTTTATAAAAATGTGCATCAATATTTTTGAAGCCCCCCTCTCCCCAACTTCTCAGTGGATCTTCTCAAAGTAGCCACTTATGGGGTGACCTCGCACGTGTCCCTCGGCTGGATCACTGTGGACCCAACATATGCCCTATTGTGGTTGTCTTTCTTTTTATATTTACTCGACTTATTCAACATTGGTCATCAAATTACACTTAATGCTTAATAGAATTTATTCAATTATCCCAATTCCTGGAATCGTTTAGTGCTCCATACCTCATTCCTGTGAACAGGCCACGTTCTTCTTGGCGTAAAACTTGGTATCAAAGGGCACCAGCGCTAGAGGGTCAGCCGAGACATTAACTACCACACAATAACCTTGCACGAGTCTTCAGGGCATCTCCGCCATTCCAAAGATCACAGACCTCGTGACAACAACGGTAAATGGAGTGAGCACACTCAACGATGAGTAACAGTAACCGGCAAAGACTCCGATGATCGAGGATCAACAGCATGCAAATGGTGATACCCATATGAAGAACCAGATAGTAGAGGCAGATTTTGCAACATATGGCACACCACTCAAGAATCCGACGGCCAACCGGGTAACAGACCTCTTGGGCTTGGCGAATCCCTTGCCTCCGCCGCTCCCCACCCAGGCGGCACTTGGCACAATGGGAGGCAACGGCCGACAAGCTTATATCAAAAAAGCTTTGTATCAGAATTTGTTGGGGATTCGAGTGTCTGAACACTAGTCTCCCCCATCAACTCAAAGTGATGATGGAGGAGCTTCAAAATTCTTGTGCGCGTGAAGCATTACTCACTGAGAGAAATATTCAACTCTTGAGTGAACCCCAGATTCGAACGGCACTCCATGAGTTGTTTGATCTTGCCAAATCAAAAGGACAGATGGTCAATATATGGCTAGCGAGGTTGGAGGTGCTCTTGATTGCTTCTGGGGTCAACAATGAAAAGACGAAGATTAACCTCGCAGCCTCACGTTTGTGTGGCACCACTTTGTGTTAGTGCTCTGATGTGAAGACCATCCAATGACAGAAGGAGACCGGCGAATCAGGATCAACGGCTCACACTACCCCTTTCAAATGGTCTTTTGTAGGCGTTCTACCTCTCAAGCACATGAATCTGATGTGGCACAACTCCCTCACGCCACAAGAGACCTGAAGCGACTTCACATGCACTACTCTTGCCTGCTTTGGAAAAATGAACAAGACGTTTGATACAGAAGCCTACATTAGAAATGCAGCATGGCAGAGTACTCATGATGGTTTTATGAAATCATCACCAACTGCGACCTCGCCCTTGATATACTATGTTTCTACTACAACAATGGCCTCAAGCGAGGTATTTGGTGAACAATTGTCATGTTGAACATCCAAGAAGACCTATAGCAAATGATCATAGGAGCTATCTCCATCGACAATGCCGAAAACAACGCTCAAATGTATGAATCTAGCGGGTGGTGACCCCAAGGCCACAATTCTTATCGTAACGGAGGGAAGCCACAATTGGTGAAAACCTCGTCTCCGAGGGCGATTGACACCATCAATCAACACAATGAATGGCTCTGAAGGGCTTGCAAGAAACTAGGGCACATTTTGTGGGACTGTTGGAAAAGGCAGCAACAGGCGAAAATGGGGAGAAGCCGCAGAGAAAACACCAAGGCTCAGGAAACAAAAAGGGACAGAAGAAGACGACAAGGCTTCTACTCGGTCACAAAAATCTCTGCCAACAGATGGCCCATGTGAGTGGAAAACATCGCTACAGAAGAAGGTTCCAAAGATCGTAAAGTTCAACGAGGAGTACAAGGATGTCCAACCAACGATACTAGAAAGAGTTCAAACGAGGGATTATACAAGTCCTAGAAAGGTACTGTTACCACTAGAAGGAGGTCCTTCTCACAATTTCTTAAGCAATGACATGTTTTGGAAGCTGGATTTGTAGATCAAATTAGGGCTGGTTGAAGTAAAAATCGTCAATGGATAGCTACGGATTTGTCGAATTTGCAAACACCTCCGATTTCAAATAAGAGATCTGCACGACATAACGGCTTGGAGAACGTGTTCAACGAGTGACCACAATGTCATCCTTGGACGAGATTCCCTGTACTGACACAATCTGTACGTGGATTGGAGTAGCAGGTTAGTTAACATCAACATTACAGGTAGAAAAAGCCGTGTGCCTTTAGTCGAGCAACTCACAATGCAAAGCTGGTTACGGGAAGCAATCGTGCCGCATTGTGATTCTCGTCATTGTGTCTATGTGCTCGACATATTCGACACTAGTCACTGAAGTACACTTAATGCTTAAATAAAAATATGTAGCAGTCCCAATTCCTCTAATGAACTTTTTTTTTTCGCGCTTCATCGTTGTGAACTACCCATGTTCCGCTCAGCTAATCAGTAAATTACTCATTTATGCGTTTACCAGCCCCACCAAATTGGAGCAGAGTATAATATCCCCACGAGAATGGAGTTAGTATGTGATTTCCTACCAAAAGCACTCCGCACGTCCATATCACAGCACAGCGCGGGTCGCAAAAGGCGTGTCGCCATTGGAGGAAGGCGCGCCTCGCTCGTGCCATGTTCCAGCCGAAGCACAAGTCGCGGACACCGAGTCATGTCACAAGGACTGCGAAGGCCCGGTGTCTTCGCAAGTCTCGCGGACGTCACGTTGCATCGAACATTCAAGTCCAGAGGAACCCAGTCGTGCATGACGTCTGCCAGCCTAGACCGATGCTCGTGACCCGTTAGTCGTGATGGCATCACGACTAGATGATAGTGCATGATGGTGATGCACGATTTCGTAGGTTCTACGGCTTGACATACGAATTTTCTTGAAAGAAGTTGTACCATCGACCACGCAGCATGGTCGATGCTTGCTGCTGGACGGTCACATCGGAGCACCAGCAGAGCTGCAGCCTAGCTTGCTTTGTCGTTGGAGCCCGTAGCGTGCAGCTGCTTGCACCTTGCTTGGCTCCCGTGAACGGTACAAAATTCCCCTCTTGTCACCACCATCTGAGGTCTCTCTAGGAAACGCTTTCGGAACAGTGCACTCGCCAGTATGCAGATTTTCGTGAACACCCTAACTGGGAGAACGGTCACTCTCCAAGTTTAAAGGAGCGATACCGTCGGCCATGTGAAGGCCAAGATCCAGGAAAAGGACGGGACCCCCGCCCTTCAGCAGCGTCTCATCTTCGCCGGCAAGCAGCTGGAGGACGGGAGGATTCTCGCTGAGTACGACATACAGAAGGAGTCCACTCTGCATCTCGTGCTTCACCTGCTGGGTGGCATGCAGATCCGTGTGCTGGCAGGGAATGGTGACAGCGTCTACTTGCGGGTGACGGAAGATACCACCGTCCGGGAGGTGAAGGCCAAAATCGAATCCAAGCTTGGATTTGAAGCAGGCCGCCAGCGTCTGCACTACATCGGCAAGGACCTGGAGGACGACCGTCACCTTTCGCACTACAGAGTCGAGCAGGACGACACCATCCAGGTGTTTCTCTCTCAAGAGAACGTGACTCAGATCTTTGTCAAGACGTTCCATGGGCTGACGCTCGCCTTGTTCGTCACGCTGAAGGAAAGCATCGCCACGGTCTTGTCTTTGATCCATGACAAGGACGGGAAAACGCCAAACGATCTGAGAAATGTTTGGCTCATGTCAGGTGGCAAGCAGGTGAAGGACCCCGAGAAGACTCTTGCTGACTACGGCATCAAACCCTATCACACCATCCAAGTCCTTGGGCGCGTCGTGGGCGGTCAACAGTGTCAGTAAATGTTCGTCTCGAGTTGTTTTCCAAGGAAAACATCATGTGTCTCAGGCTTCTATGTCGTGTCAAAGCAAATATTTGCCGTTCATCTCTGTGTCTTGCGGAGTGATATGTTGTGTGTGTGTGTGTGTGTGTGTGTGTGTGTGTGTGTGTGTGTGCGTGCGTGCGTGCGTGCGTGCGTGCGTGCGTGCGTGCGTGCGTGCGTGCGTGTGTGCGTGCGTGCGTGCGTGCGTGCGTGCGTGCGTGCGTGCGTGCGTGCGTGCGTGCGTGCGCGC
>SZWC01004655.1:95060-122753 GCA_023375785.1 Penium margaritaceum
GAGAGAGATAGAGAGAGAGAGAGAGAGAGAGAGAGAGAGTTTTAGAGAGAGAAAGTATAGTTTAGGATGTATGGTTATGGGCATATCCTTCATGCTTTATGACTATGAGCATGGCCTTCAGGATTTATGGTTAAGAGTACGGTTCAGGTTTATGCTTATGAGCATGGCATTCATAGTCACCCCAGAAGTAAGGTTTATCGTTTACAGTTTTACGTACGATGAGTAACAGTATGAAAGGACTGATAAAGTAATTATGAATTGCAGTTTAGGTTTGTTTTATAAGGAAAGGGTTAAAGGTTTGGGTTGCCTTATTTGCTGGGGGATGGAATATTTGGAACACACTTTTGAGCTGCTCTGGGTTTAAGATTTTGGTAGACACTTTCAGGGTTGTTTTGGGTTATGCATTTTTTTTCTGAGGAGCAAGTTGCGTGACATGGAAGTGGGTTCTAGGTTTAGGGTTCTGAGTTTTGGAAGACGGGCTTTTCACTATGGTGTTGATAAAGTTGTACGGATACACGAGGGAGTGACTGAGGCACACACTCGGCTATTTAGTTTGTCATACAACCATCAGTCACTCACTCTTCACTAACAACCATGCCTTCCAACTCAACCATGGATTCCACTTGTGCATATCCACCACCTCTAGCCTTTATGTTTCCGTTCTTGCTTGGGACGTAGTATTTTGGGTGCTGGAGTATCACATCAATTTTGGGTGTAGCCAGTGCCAAGCAGCAATATGTGCCTACTTCTATAAAAAGGCATACAGCAAGGGTAATGCAGCTGTAAAATGCAAGGGAATGAAGGAGGGGAAGAAGCTGAAGGGCAGTTCAACAAAGAAGCTTTCTATTTGGAGCCTACTTAGCTTGAAGTAGTGGATGCAAATGTTACTGCTGTATTTCCAAGCTGAAGGAAATTGGTTTCAAAAGCAGAAGGAAATGCAGTGTAAGAGAATGAATCCTATGTGTATTTGCAATGTATTGCATAATATGACACTGGTTCATATTTCAATGAACTTCTTGTACGTCAGACACCCCCCCCCTCCCCCCTGCCCAAGCACCCTTCCATGACTAAACAACGCTCCAGCTAACTACTCGTCCTCCCCAAAATCAGTGGAGAGGACCTCCAGAAGGGGTGGTGGGCCACCATCTGCAGCTGCCGCCATCTGGGCCTATGCCGCGCCGTGTTTCCTTGCAGCTGTGTGTGTAGCGGCCTTTGCTGCTGCTGCTGCTGCGCGGGCTTGCCAAACTGGTGCTGCTCCTTCTGCTGGACTGGCGGCGGGGAGGTTTGGGCAGAACCTCTGAGCGTGCCCACGGTACCCGCAACAGGTGCCAAACTGCTGCTGCTGCTTCCCCTGGTCACCTGCTCACGTGGCCAGAGTTCCTGGCGTGCACTGCATGGAGGGCCCTGCCCATGGAGGATGCCGGGGGGGGGGGGGGGGGGGGGGGGGGGGGGGTTCCACCCCTCCAGCGCATACTGCAGCATGTGCAGGTTGAAGCCCGGCAGCACCTGGCGGTAGGTCCTCTGCCAAGTTACAAGAGTCAAGGCCTGGTTGCAGAATGCCTTGGGGTTCTGGCCTGAAGCAAAGAGAACGGCACAGGCATGCACTCACGGAATGCCAAACTCCTGTAAATTTCCACAGGTGCACGCGCAATGCGAGCAATCAACAACACACGCCACATCACTGATCGGACCCCAAGCAGTGCCAACAAGGCCACTCCTCGGTGTCATGACGTACTCGTGTGAGATTAAGACACTGTTGAGCAGTCGTCCAGTGGTGACAGGGGCCAAAGTGACAGTGGCTTCTGTTGCGGCATTGCAAAATAGGCGCTGGGTGAACTTGTTAAATGCCACCAAGAAAAAGACAGGGTAGGTCTTGCGGGCCTCACGTAGACGCGCATTTAGCGATTCTTACGTGTCGAACATGGTGTGACCACCACTTGGCAAAGGGAAATGCAGGCGGGACCACTGTTCCAGGGGGATGCCGCCGACGCCGTTGGTGCCGAACAGGTACCACACAGAAGGAGTAATCACAGACCACAGCTGATCGAGAGCATGAGCCTACTCTGCTTCGGTACCCGTGTGGGCCAGTGGCCAAAAGGTGTGGGCACCACGCCGCACATTCTCGGCCATGTGCTAGGCACATGCCATGTGAGCAGCCTCTCGGAGTTGCACCTCCACTGCCATGTGAAGCTCACGGTCATGATCGAAGATCACCACGGTGCCAAGGTCTGCTGCCATGGGGAAAGCCGCTGCCAAGTGTTCGGTCAACCATGTCCAGTTCTCCGCATTCTCTGTGGAAACAAGCGCCCAGCAGATCGGGAAGGAATGGTCATTTGCATTGAAGGCTTGTGCGATGAACAGCACCTGGGAATATCCATTCTTCAGAAAGGTTCTGTTGAATTTCATAATGCACCTTGTCTGCGCTAAAGCTTCGTGGCACGTTCCTGGGGCACAGAACGCCCGGCTGAATTGCTGCTCAGTGTCCTTTTCAGCAAAGACAAGTGCACTGGGATCCACTCTCATGATTTGCAAAACAATGAGCACAGAGCGCAAGCAACAGTGCGTTGGGGAATGAAAAAAGAAGCAGGCAGCATTGCCCGCTAGCAGTACGCCGGGGAATGACAAAAGAAGAGAGCATGCAACAGTTGTTCAGCGATGATGTGTGCACCAGGATCCACTCCCACGGATCGACCAGTTTCCCAATACAGACATCCCTCATCCACCCATCCACACATCCACCCATACGGACAGCCACCGATCCACCCATCCACCCATCCACATAGACCAGTTTACTAACCTTAGCAACCCGTGAAGGGGATAAAGACCATGACAGAGATAGATCCCCCATGACATCCTCCGTAGATTATTTCTTCGCGTGCAACACAGGCTGATAGCCGACAGACTCACCGGTGAGGCCGTGAGTGATCTGCTGCAACGTCATGACATACATGATCACATCCTCTGCCAACGTGGGTCGGAAAAGCTGCATGACCCACGCTTCCATTCATGCCGGGCTCCTGCAGTGGTCCCTGGGTGAGCATTTGTGAACTTTGACGTAGTGGGTCAAGTGCACGTTGCCATAGGTCTTGTGCATCGACGCACGCAGTGTCCACGTGTAGACCCTCGACGTAGTGGGCCACGTGCACGTTGCCATCTGACTACGACTTTACCAGGCTCACTTCACGCTCACGACACTGGCATGCAATGCTTCACCATGTAGTCCTCCATGGCATGGCGACAAGCCACCATGGAGACAAAACCATGTTGCCAGAGAAGACGCCCCTCTCGTGATCCTTGTCAGACCTTGGGTTCGGGTCGTCCTCATCAGAGGAACGTGCACATTGCAAAGAAGCATTCGGCCAACACCCATGGCCGTAATGGATGACATTCACAAAAAGACAACATTTGCGACCGACCTGAGGTAAACGGACTAAAGAACAGGACCGACACAATGGCACCTGCCGTCCGCTCCTAGCATTTCAGCTAGGAGAAGATATCACCCTATGGATCACGGTTCCACATTGAGCAGTTCATAGGCAATCACTTGCTAGCAAGTGTGTCCACTTAACACTTGGTCACTTTCGTGCGAGTTGCTAGTCAGAGACTAGAAACCAGTGTCTTCTTTATATTGTTCCTTAGCTGGACAGCTCTGTGAGGAGCATCTAAGACGAGATTGTATGATTAGAATGGGGAATGACCCTTGTACATATAGTCCTGGGCCTGGAATCGAAGGTGTTTGGGTAGTGGCACTTTTGGGGGTGGCCCCACACCACGTCACCAGTTTGCCCATTTTCGCATCCACTGACCACCAAGTGGCACATCCTCCTCATGCATGGAGAAATGTCTAGGAAACATCCCCTGTACAGGAAGGTCAAAAAACCTTCCTGCTCGCATCAAGGCTCGATCACAGAACCTGTCGTCCCTAAGTCCAACATGTTGTCCATTATGCTCCACTACAGGTGTCTCACTTGGACTTACACCACGAACAAGATTTTGGGGACATACTCCAGTGGAGCAGTGCATGCCCAACCTGTCCGCTAGCTATAGCAATGGCCAAAGGGAGAAAAATGAACAAAAATCTCTCCCTTCCACCTCTAGACACCTGTTGTGGTAATCTTCTTCCGCATGAACCCATAGCTCTACATTGTGTTTGTGCACCTCAGTTGTCTTGGTCTTTAGTCCTCGTCTCCTGTATCCACCCTGCTGATTCCTTGAGCGCCTGCAACATGCACGTCGCTTTCCAGTGGCTTTGTCAAGAAGTGCGCAAGCATTCTCTTGGTTTTGACGTGCTCTAGCTCCGCGACACCCTTGGCGACAAGGCAACGTGAGTAGTGGTACCAATGTCGATGTACTTTGTACGCCGGGAGATCATGTCGTCCTCCACCATAGCGATGGTGCTCTGGTGGTCGATGTGGATGATTGTTGCTTTCTCTTGTGATGCAAATGTGTGTCCTTGCATACTTCCAAGAGTATGATGTACTTTTCCTCAGCAGTAGAAAGCGAGACGCAGTCCTGTTTCCTGCTCGCCCACGAGACTGCATCACCGTTGAGAATGCAGGTAAAGCCTAAGGTGGACTTCTTGTCTTCAATCCGGCCTCCCAAGTCAGCACCACTGTAGCACGTCTGTTGCAGCAATTCTGATCCTTCCAGACCTCCAAACCGAAGTCCCACGTGCCGGGTTTTTTTTAAGGTAGAAAAAGATCTGCTTCACGGCTTGCTAGTGTTGTGGTCCAGGGTTAGCCACAAACCTGCTCACCTGACCAACCGCGTAAGCAATGTCAGGTTGCGTCCCCACCATCGCATACATGAGGCTCCCGACGGCAGACAAGTATGGGATGTTCTGAATCTCCCGCCGCTCTGCCGCATTGCTTGGTGACATAGAGGAGGAGAGCTTGCAGCCGGAGGCCATGAGGATGATGATGGGTTTGTATTCATCCATGTTGTAGTGCTTCAAGACGTCCATGATATACCTGGTCTGGTTGAGCTCAATGGTGCCTGCTTTGCAATTATGGTGGATGGCGATCCCGAGGTAGTACTCAAGAGGACCCATGTCCTTCATCTTGAACCTGCTGTCCAGATTTTTCTTGAGATCTGTAAGGACCTCTTACAAGGACGACCACATGATTAGATCATCCACGTACAACACCACGAGCAGCAAGCCACGTTCATCCTCTTGCACATATACGCTGGGGTCATTCTTGCACTGTGCAAAGGAGATCTCAGCCATGAAGCTCTCCATCTCCTTGTACCAGATCCATGGGGCCTGTTTCAGTCCAAACAACGCCTTCACTACCTGACACACCTTTCCTCCGGATGCATCTAGCCCCTCCGGCACTTCCATAAGCACCTCTTTATCCAACTTCCCATAAAGGAAAGCTGTTTTGATGTCAATCTGGTAGATCTCTAGGTCTTTCGCGGTAGCGACGGCCAGTAGGGACCTGATGGAGGAAAACATGACGACGGGTGCAAAGGTCTCATTGTACTCAGACCTTGCGTGCTGAGAACATCCTTTCAAGGGACCCTCGCCTTGTACTTTCCAATGCTCCCGTCCTGCTTCCGCTTCAGCTTAAGCACCCACTTTGAGCCCACCAGCTGCCATGTACCATTTTCTTCAATGGAAGCGAACTCATTGTTCACCGCCTCCTTCCACTTGGCTGCATCGGGCCTTGTCAGCGCATCTGCCACAGTGAGCAGCTCTCCATGAGCCAAACAGGACCAGCTCAGTCCGTTCCAGCTTCTGATGTCAGTGTCGTACTGTGGTATCTGTTTCCTTTGCCGTATGCTACGGCGCGGCATTGCTGGTGCTTCATCTTTGCTCTGCTTCTGGTCCTTTGGTGCAAGCCGCCCTGAAGTTGAATCTTCCTCTGGTGAAGAGCCGCTGGCCTCCGAGCTGGTCTCAGAGGCCTTGGACGTCGCAAAATCTGTGTTGGAGCCCGCCGCTGCGTCAGCCTGCGCAGCCACTCTCCCTGTCATACCACTCTTCTCTGCAGCCTGCCGAACTGGCACCTCTTGCCGGTTGTCAAGAGCTTGATCTCTAGACTCCAGCAGCACCAACCACTCTCCCTGTCTTTGAGCTCGCATGGGATCAAGCGGCTCTCCCTTGCCTGGTGTCCTCTCATCAATGGTCACGTCCCGGCTTGTGATAAGCATTCTTGCTGCCAAGTCCCAAAGATGATAGGTCTTGTGGGAAGATTCAAAGTCCACCATAACACACTTCCGTGCTCTTGCATCTAGCTTGCCGTCACCTTCCCCTGCCAAGACCTTTGCCCATGTGGTACAGCCAAAGACCTTCAGGTGTGAAGCTTCTGGCTTCTTTCCTGACAGCACCTCCTGTGGCAACATCTGTTGCTTTCCCTTTTTCTTAGCGCACCTGCCCAGAGCACCCGCAAGAGTTAGGTTGACGAGGGAGCATGTTGCTCTTGCCGCTTCCGCCCAGAAGCGCGGTGGGAGTTTTGCATCAAACAGCATGCCGAGGATGGTCTGATTCATGCGTTCAGTGATACCATTGCTCTGTGGCGTGTAGAGTTTCGTGGGCTGATGGTCGACGCTGCGTTGCCTCAGCCAGCCCTTGCATGCCTCGGACTCTCTGCCGTTGTCGCTTCACAGCGCCTTGACCTTCTTTCGAGTCTGTTTGTCAACCATGGTGAAAAATTCCTAGAATTTTTCTCTGACCTCTCCCTTTGTTTTGAGGATGTATATCCACATCTTACGGCTATGGTCATTGATGAAGGTCAGGGAGAACTTGCTGCCGCCATTTGATGCCGTGCGGAAGGGTCCGCACACGTCGGTGTGAATAAGGTCCAAGGCAGCTTCCGCACAGAGACTGTTGCACTCAAATCGCTTTCTCTTCGTCTTGCCCTCAAGGCAAGGTTCACACAAGTTGCCACGCCCAGCCGCATCCTTCGTGCACCCCTCCATGCCGCGGACAAGAAGTTGTTGTTGCATGATTTGGAGCGTGTTCTTTGCAACGCGCCAAAAGCGTCTATGCCACAGCTCAACGTTTTCGTCCTCGGTGATAAAGGGCACCTTCTGAATTGCCGTTGGCGTGTTCTCTTGCATTGGTACCAAGACCACTGCGTCCGCCGCACCTGCATGAACATCAACTTCCGAGCTATCTGCCGCAGTTGTATGTAATACGTAGAGCCCATCAACCCGTGGAACCAGTGCTACGAGGCCTTTGTTAGCGTAGAGGACCGTTATACATTTGTTCTTGACGATGACTGCCTTCTTCTGCGTGAACACCACCATCGTGTTGTTGTCCATGATTTTTTACAAGGACAGGAGGTTTGGTACAAATCAGGGCATGTGGACCACGTCACATAGTCGTAGATCCTTCTCCACACCGTTGATGCTACGGCGCATGGCCTCGTTTCATACGTACTCGGACACTGCCGCATACGTCAGGTCATCCTCCTCCCAGTCGCACATGACGGTGATCATTGGGCTCCAGCTCTCTGGTAGCGCCATGAGGAGGATCATGGCCTTCATGTTTTCATCAAGGTCCCAATTCATTTGGCGAGCCTCACCAAGGCGTCCCTCAAACTCCTGTAGGAAAGCAGGGATGGACTCTCACTCATTCACCCGCATGCTAATCAGTTGTTGTAGGATGAATAATCTGTTTGCGAGGGAGGTGGATTGGTGCACACGCTTGAGCTTCGCCTAAGCATCGGAAGCCAGTGTGAAACCCGCAATGACTGGAACATACTTCTTGGCTACCGCGTTGCCGAGGAATGACATGACAACATCATTTTGCCATGTCCATGTCTTGTGCTCCAGTGAGCCCTCCGCGGGAACCTGCTCCTCTTCCCTCAGAAACTTGATGAGGCCATGCACTTTTATTGCCAATTCAAACTGCCATCTCCAGAGTGGGAAGTCGTTCCCCTCAAAAATGGATATTTCTCCCAAAGATTGGAGACCTTGCGGCGGTGCGGTAGCACTCACGGTTGCTCCTGTGGTCTTTCCTGTCGTAGCCACTGTTGAGTTTGAGGCCTGCCCTGCGGCAGCCCCCACTGCTCCTGATGGGTCAACCATTTTATCTGCCCTCTTCTGCTCTCCGTGTCTCAGCTATATTGAGGCCGATGTAGGCTGATGTTAGCTGATGTCTGCTGACGGTTTTATGGTCCAGGTCCGTTGCTTACCCCTCCAGCGATGTTTACCTGTAGATAGAGAAGACCATTGACACCAGCACACCCCAAGATCTTGTCTCCAAGGGTAGAGCTTTTCCTGGTTGGGACCCAAGGGTTGTGCCTCAATGGGCAGAGCTTTTCCTTTGTCCATGTATGCTGAGTGCAAGCTCAGCCGTTGGAGCTGATGAAAGAGATGCAGCTGATGGAGCCGATGGAGCTGACGTGCGCACCTGGAGAGAGTGTACCAAGGTTGAGCAAAGCGTGCCTTACAACTGATCAGTGTGGGCCCATAACCCTTTGTCATCCGGCCTGAGGCAAACTGACTACAAAACAGGACCGACACAATGGCACCTGCCGTCCGCTCCTAGCATTTCAGCTAGGAGAAGATATCACCCTTAGGATCACGGTTCCACACTGAGAAATTCCTAATCACTTGCTAGAGACTGTGTCCACTTAACACTTGTTCCCGTGGTGGTCCCGGGGTGAGCATTTGTGACCTTCAACGTAGTGGGTCACGTGCACATTGCCATAGGTCTTGTGCATCGACGCACAAAGTGTCCACATGCAGACCCTCAATGTAGTGGGTCACGTGCACGTTGCCATCTGACTACAATTTTACCGGGCTCACTTCACGCTCACGACACTAGCATGCAATGCTTCACCGCGTAGTCCTCCACGGCATGGCGGCAAGCCGCCATGGAGGCAAACATCATGTCGCTGGGGAAGACATCCCCCTCGTGGTCCTTGTCAGACCCGGGGTACGGGTCATCCTCTTCAAAGGAAGAAGCATTTAGCCAACACCCATGGCCGCAATGGATGACATTCACAAAATGATAACATTTGCGACTGACAGGCTGGACAGATCCTTGGTGGAAGGCCTACAGCTACCCACCAGTTCCCACAATGCACACGTTGGCCTTCGGCAGCACCGTCAAAGGCATCCATAAGGTTGACCTGGGGAGCGCCGGCTTGTCCTTCATCGCCGGAAGGTACCACGATCCTCCTACGACACACTTGTGGGGACGAGTGGGAAGATCGTATGTGCATTGCACTGTAAACTGAGCATGGAACATGTCTTGGAGCTGCAGACCTAGCTGCTGCGTACGCCTCCATTGCAGTGAGCAACCTTTGAACGCAATGGCTTACAATGTTGTGCCATTCACCTTCATGCGTGTCCATTACTTGCATGCCATACAACACACTGTGCACTCACCATTGGGACAAAGGCTGTGAACACAGATGAAGTTCATGTGGTTGGCGATAGAACATCGTAAGTGTTAGAGGGCTTGAGTTGTAGACATCCATTGCAAAGAAAACCCTGGTGTGCCGCTGGACAGTTGTGCTACACGAAGGCATGATGCGGAGGGAAAATGGAAGACCTACGTCTTGATCTAGGACTGTCACTGTGACTTGTACAATCGGTGACATTTCACGGATGTCGAGCGTAAGCCCACTTTCACAACCAACTGGGGTCTAAATCCCTAGAGTTTGTCACCAGTGTCTGCATAGACAAAGCGTAAAATGTTGGGCTAGCATAGAGCAAGAACCTGTTTTACTGCCACTGGCAATCGTCGGTCACAAAGTCCAACACACTATGAGGTAGTAGTCTGTGATCGTTAAAACGATCCGACGTCCAAATTTTACATCATTCTGCAGCGAACGGGTGAAATTCTCACTCCAGGGGTAATATGGGTGCCCTTTTTTATGACCGTCCTGGGAATTTTATTTTTTTTAAATGATCATGGTGGCATATTGCAACAAACTTTGCCCTCAATTTCGTTAGACGGTCGGCGGAATGCTGCTTTTTTCTCCTGTCGGAAGAAGACGAGAATCAGCCGAAGCGTATGTACCTAACAAAATAACCTGAACCTGTAACCGTTTAAGATAATTTTATATGAACGCAGGCATGGCGCGAAGAACACAGCCATAATTATTGGATTAACGTGTGCTCTGGGTCAAGTATGGCGGTGCACAATTAACTCGTACAAACAACATAGTGTTTGGGTCTCAACAAAGAAACGGCTAGGAAGCTTCCTAGCCTTGTTGCTGCTAACGTGGCAAAACTGTCCAGTCAGCTGGCACACTAGCAAGCAAGCACGTGCAAGAAACAGCAAGGGTTAGGCAAGGAACGCACAAAGTCTCATAAGCTCCAATAGTTAAGTAATGTAGAGATGAATGAAAATTGACAAGCACACAACATAAATTCCTGCCGCAGTGCACGGCGGGTGACACACGCGGCAATGTCATTTTGTCCTAAAACCGGCCCAAAACTACTGTTTTGGCCGAAACTCCATGCACGGGCATCCAAATACAGTGCCGTATGAACCTAGAGCTATAGAATCTAGAACCGGATGCTACGACTGGTCACACGCATAGGTCCGGCAAGGATCAGTGGACAGACAATGCAAAACATGCAAATCGGGCTCAAGAGCCAGTTCATCGAGAAAACTCTATGGACTGGAAAAAAAACTCCAGAGCACCCCAGCAAACACCTAAGACATTTTGGCAGCTATCTGGCAGCTTCTAGTGGATGGAGCCATTACCTCTCATTGCTCCAGCGCGAGCTGAGTCCGTATCAGGGATCTACACGAGCATGGACATGGCCGAGTGGTGACTTTTAGCTGTACAAATAGATGGGGATGGCTCACATCAGAAAAATCCCCCATGACCCAATGGTACGCATGTCTATATACATGCAGAACTGATACATGTGCGCAAGGAGATGTTCAACAGTCCATACTCACACACCCCACTCTCAGCCACTCTCAGGAAAGGGGTGATGCTCGACAGAACAAATGGCCACCATGAACTTTCCGCCCGCAAGTGCCTTGGTGAGGAAGTCAGCCAGCTGCATGTATGTGCCGACCTCGATGACGAAGATCACCTGTCGTTCCACAAGATCACGCACAATGTGATGCTCAACAGTGATGTACTTTGTTTGTGCATGAAACACACCAGAGTTCTCTGCAATAGCAAGATAACTCTGTCAAGAATCTGTCCTGGCGGTGACCCTAGGAGGGTGTGGAAGCACCCTCAAGGATTCCTGGCTTCTGTGGAGCACGCTGATGTAATGCACAACTAGGTGGAAGAGTGTGGAGAAAAAGAGTCACAAGCACTTGCACTCAATTGAAGTGGGAATTGTTTTGATTTTTAGTGATATTGCATTAGAGTCTTATAGCCTGTGATCAGAGCTTTCCAACGCATCCGAGCACGCCCAGAACGGAGCAGTAGAGTCCCTGCCATGGCCGTCAAAGTAAAACATGGTGGAGCCGCCCACCATGTCCACAAACGGGAGTGGTGGGAGACGCTTCGACGGTGGCCTGTCAAAGCGCACTTCCTGTCATTCCAACATGGGGGGAGGCTCGCCCTGGTCCAGGAGACCACCCGCATCTCTTCCTTCATGGCCACTATGCCTTTGGAGCCCGTTGGAGTCGAAATCGGACCACCGTGGTGGAATTATCCCGTCATCCATGAAGCAGACCCAGATTCCACCCGCCAACCACCCAACCTTCGGGCAGGGCTATCTTTCTTAATACTCACTCAAATCGAGCGATTCAAAACTCAATCTTGCATGGAAATTTCCACAGAATCCAAACCTGCAATCAGATCAGATGCTCTACCACTGCTCAGTGGCCAAACCAGGGAATCGATCCATGACAGCCATTTCAAGGGGCACAATTTTCTAACAAACTCTGGTTGTCATAGCGTAGAACGACGCAAGGCACAGACAGTTCCAACTCACAAAACAGATACTGCAGCCACACCGCCTCAGCAGCCCCAGCCCCCAATGCAACATAATCAGCCTCCGATGAGCTACGTGCAATACAACCCTTCTTGTCGCTACGCCATGACATCGCGGTGGCGCCTAGCAAGAACACGTAGCCTGTCCAAATACGCCCATCAGGGCTTTGTGCCCATTCACTGTCTCTGTAGTCATCGACTACTGCCAAACCATGCCATCAAAATTAGATTCCAAGATACAACGTGGAAACTATGTACCGCACCACTCAGACAACCGCTTGAAGGGCTCTCTCCTGAGGACGTGTCGGGGTGACTCTGCACGTACCCGACACGAGTCAGTGTGCCAGTGATCTATTGGTTCTAGTATTGAGGTGACTGATTTAGGCTGTACAAGGCCTTCTGCAAGTGCCAGACATTGTTATAGACCTCAAAGCCTGGAGGAACGCATTGTTCACATCCATCTGGTGCAATGCCCAGCCATGATGAGCAACAACCCCGAAGAGGGCACGAGCTGTGGTCATACGACCAACGGGTGAAAATGTATCAATGAAATCCACACCCTCAACCTGTGAGAACCCAATGGCCTTCAAGCGAACCTTGTCGTAATCCAGTGTGCCGTCAAGATTTACCTTCTTGCAAAAGACCCACTTGGTCTACACAGCCTTCCGCCCAAGTGGGAGGTCGACAAGCTCATAGACACCGTGCTCATGGATGGCTCTCAGCTCATCCTCACCAGCAGCGTGCCACTGTTCTACATCATCAGTCAAGAGTGCCTCCTTCAACGTGCATGGATCAGGTGTCGTCGAGGGAGAACTCCGGGTGGTAAAAATGCATGCCTTCGAACTCAGTCTGACCATGACCAAATCTTTTCGACATCACAAGCGGCCGAGAACTCATGGGAGACCAACTCGTGACCCACATGGCATGATGGATGCACCTTAGGATAGTCTGCCTGGACACTCAGGCCAAGGGTCTTCGTGCCATGCTCGCCCCTCTGAACACTACGAGTAGGGCGTCTAAGCGTCGAGTCAGCAATTTGCTGAGCCCTGGAGGCCAATGGTTGGAGACAACCACCGGTCTCGCAAGAGTAGCACAATGCAGGGGAAATAGGTGCATGCACAGGAGTAGGTATGACTAGAGATGTTGTCATTGGCACGAGATCGGGTATGCTATAGGGGACTGACACTCGTACCGGATCAGATGTTCTAGTGGAGACTAACACTGACGTAGGATCAGGTGTGCCAAAGGAGACTCACACTGGCACGAGGTCGTGTGCCATAGGGGTCTGACATTGGCACGGGATCAGGTGTACTCGAGGGAACTGATGAGGCTACTGGACCCACGGCCAAGATGACCGGATCGTCAGAGACGGAGACCGGACCGTAGGTAAGGAGGCCTGGATGGACCCATCCGCAGGACTAGATTCCCCCATCTGCCAAGAAGCTACACAGGTAGGAATGTGGTTGACAGCCAACAAAAAATTGCGGGGCACGTCACGGTAGACGAGAGCCTCAAAGAAGAAAAACATCTCGAAAATCGACAATGTGATAGTGGGTAGGGTCATAAAAGTGCCAAGCCTTTGACCGCAGGGAGAAGGTACACATGCGACCCCAAGCATCGGGTCGCATGTGTACAAAGGAAGGTACACATGTGACCTCGAGGTGAGACCTTGGACCCCTGCTAGTCCTTGGTGTATGAGACGTAAGCGAGGCACCTCCAAACGCGAGTGAGACGAAGATCGGCGCGATGGCCAAACCACAAGTTGTACGGTATGACATGGTCGGGAAGGGGAGCATGCGGCAAGCGGTTCCAGACCCACGTCATGTAGGAGAAGCCCTCAAAGCCAAAGCACTTCAGAAGACCGCACTTTGAATGCATAGCACGAACCGCATCCTCCATAGTACGGTTCCAATGCTCAGACATACCGTTCTACTGTGGTGTAGCAAGGATGGACAGCTGGTGAAAATGACCGTTCTCAACAAAGTAGACATCCATCTCGCCTAAGAACTCGCCACCACGATCCAAGCGGAACGTGTACAGGGTGTGACGAGACTGATGCTCAGCCATCACCAGCCACATGCGAACCGTCAAGGCATCATCGCTCCTGTGGTGGAGGCTGTAGACCCACCACATCAGGATGAAGTCATCAGTCAGGGTGAGAACATATCGACCCCGATCTAAGAGGGACTCGATTGGGAGAGGACCGAGAAGGTCCGAGTTGACAAACTCTAGTGAATACAGTGTTCGGGAAGAGGAGTCAAGATAAGAGCAGCGATACGTCTTACCCTGGGCACAAAAAATACAATCGATCTGTGGCGGCTTCTCAAAGGAAGCCGCATCAAGACCGAGAGCTGGCTGAGTTTCAATGATCTTGGACACAGTGTCCGAGCTCACATGGTAGAGGCGATGATGTAGCAAGTGGTAATGCTCAGGGGAGAGAACACCAGTGACAAATACATATGCAGATGAGAGAGGGGTAGAAGAAAAAGAGGGAATGCAATGAGACACATGATAAAGGTCATCAACAACGGAAGCACGTAGCATGATGGCACGTGTGTCAAGACCAGTCACTGTGGAAGAATCAGTAGAGCGCTCAACAATGAGACGCATCCTAGTGAATGTACAAATAGAGAGCAGGCTGAGCTCAAGAGCAAGGGAAAAGAGCAAATCGGAAATGTACAAGGGGCCAGACAGACCATGAAACCGCACAAACCCATCATCCTGCACAGGCAGCGACTGACCAGACCGTGGGCGAACGGACCGAACGGACGCAACGGGACCATGCATAACAAATTCACTACAATGACAATTCATGTGATGGGTGGCACCAAAGTCGATGATCAAGGTACCACTCGGTTCATGACAATTCGTCAACACTGAACAACATGCCATAGAACACTTAGCCTTTGTTGGACGTGTAGCAGAGGAATTGGGCAACAAAAACTATAGGACAAGTTGTCTCGTTACCACTCGGCAGTGACAACACATTCACACCTCCCTCATTATGAAGCGCCAGCAGCTGACAAAGCTCCACAATCGTGTGCTTCCGAGGATCCCGATCACCATTGCTGCACGGTAAAACAGATGCTTCTCCTGTAGTCGTGGTCGTGACGCGCCCCATCCTTGTGTCACCGGAGGAAATCCGTTGCACCTGCATTGCCTTGAGGCCACACATGGTGTGAGGCTAGTCAAAGGACTGCTCGCAATCCGTGTAGCAGTGAGTGCCCTCACAATTGTAGCAGTGGAAAGAACTTCCATTGACACTACTTGCCGGCTACTACTGCAGCTGCTATCCTTTGCCACGTCGTTTTTTTCCCTTCTTCCCCTGTGTGACTGTTACAACATCTTGAGTGTGGTTGCTCTGGGTAGATGAGGAAGAGAAAGAAGCTGTGGAGGTGGGACTAGTGAAATGGGGCAGGGGCGTAGGAAGGGCCGTAGTCACTGCTGCAAAAAGTGGATTTTGCTTATGGGCGATAGCGGCATCATGAGCTGATGTGGGCTAGAGGAAGTAGCGATGGGTCCAAGGAAGCAGCTATAGTGAGTCTGAAAACTAAGAGAGGGCCACACAGTCGAAGTTCATAAAGAGCTTCACGTGGTCCAAGTGCAACCCCATCATGATGGTGTCGCGTGCTTAGAGCTACGTCCCGCCACCTGTCCCAAGGCGCGTGTAAAGTCGCATCGCGCACCTCCAGTAGTCAGCTGCAAGCTCCGTGGGACCCTTATGGAGGGAGTGAAACTCACGCAGTCGAGCTGCCCTCGTGGCATGAGTCTCAACAGTGAGCAGTGTCAAAGCCAGGTCCTAGCCCTGACACGGGTCTGCTCCAATCCCGGTGGCGGTCTCACCAAGGAATGGACGGAAGTCGACCACAGTCTCCCGCGGCATGGTGTAGACCAGACCGCGCTTTGCTCTTGCTGCTGTCTGGACCTGGTGAGCGTCACGGGTCTGGTACTCGCTGTGGTAGTGGGGCCAGACGCCCTTAGGATCGGCCCACACCTGAAACAAGATCTCCCGGCAATCGTCAGTATCGTAACGGGATAGAGGCGTCTCAAAGTCCTTTGGTTGTCGCTCTGTGGGGAGGGCGACCTCAGGCTCGGGAAATGGTGGACGAGGTATAGGGGCACCACAAGTGAGAGAAACGCTACCAAAAGTGAACGCTACTGAACGATGTGCATGATCCAAACAGTGAGAAGGTAGAGGGGTGAGAGGCTGTGACCTTAGAAGTGCCTCACGAATGCGCTCCTCACGTGTGCCATCCTCTATCTCCTCCTCATCCGAGGTGTCAACCTCCGATGAGGGGTGCTGAGGCCACGACGCTGTGTAGGACGTAGGCTACTGAACGGATGGTGTAGCTCCTATAGATCCTTTTGGTGGCTGCTGCGACGCCCCTGAACAATCCCTCAGTAACTGCGCAATATCCTACAACGCATTGGTCCGCTGCTGCTACCGGTGCATCTCATCCTATGTCGATCGCGAGTGACTGTGACTGTGGACTCACGATGCCTGAAGAGGAGGAAGAGGAGGGGTCTCCTAGCCCTTTGCCCTTATCACGTACCGGTGCCATCGCAGTGCTCGGTATAGGACCGAACATCAAAATGATCTGAATTGGAAACCGACAACGTTTCTTGAGGGGTTAGAACGCTCATAAAAATTAGAAATGGCTGACGTTTGTACTGTCGATGATGATGTCAGCACTCCTTTTTTGCTAGTGTTTTTTACACTGGAGTTTTTCACCCATGGTTTTTAGCCTTTTTTTTAGGTACGCAGACTCGACTCCGCACGCCTAAGAAAGTGCGAGGGGTGACCGTGTCACCCGCTCCTCGCCGTTACGCATAGGTTGCGCAGTTCTTGTAGAGGCCTTCGCAGCTCCTGCGTAGTGCTACGAAGCTTCCAGGCAGCAGTGCTCCAGCATAGCAATACAGAGCAGCGATTGTTGTGTAGCAAAAATGCTACACAAGGTAGCAGTTGTTGCTCCTGCTACTACGGGTGTGCTACTGCTACGGTCGCTGCCATTGCTGTTGAGCTATTGTAGCCGCTACCATTGCTGCGGTCGTACTAATGCTACCGTCGCTGTAGCAGCTGCAATGCTATTGTTGTGCTGTTACTACCTTTGTTGTTGTTGTTGCACTATTGTTTGTTGCTCACAGCCTTTGATGCCGCTGTTGCTGTTAGCTGCTCTCACCGCTACGCACTGCCACTACTTGTAACCGTCACAGCGAGCTGATGTTACGAGCTAATTCTACCTTTTTTTCCTTCAAGGATGGTAGATTGACACGGCTGCTACTGCCACCCGGTGCTGCTGCTGTACCTTGGCGTGGCTGTTGCGGCTTGTCATGGCCACAGCTCCTCGCTATGGTGGTGGAGATTCCATGGTGATGCTGTTGCTGCAAACGTCGAGGCGACGTCTCTGTTGCCAAAATCTATTGCGACGGGTTTTTGGACACGGCTGCCTGTGCTGCATCTCTATGGCGCAGCTCAGTGAGAGAGGTCTTGCTGCTCTGATACCATGAGAAACAGCTAGGAGGCTTCCTAGCCTTGCTGCTGATGACGTGGCGACACTGTCCAGTCAGCTAGCATAGTAGCAAGCAAGCAGGTGCAAGAAATAGCAATGGTTAGAATAGGAAGATACGCAAAGTCTCATAGCTAGTAATGCAAAGAGGAATGACAACTGAAAAGCACAAAACATAAATACCTGTCGTGGCACAAGGTGGGTGACGCACACGGTAGTGTCTGTTTGTCCTAAAATCGGCCCAAAACCACTGGTTTGGCCGTAACTTCGTGCAGAGGCATCCAAACGCAACACCATATGAACCTAGAGATGCAAAATCTTGAGCCGGGCGTTACGACTGGTCACACGCACATGTCCGGAATTGGAAATATTTTAGGGCGTACAGGCCCATGCAAAAACGAACATGAGCTCTGTGTATGAGTGTGATGCAAGACGGCAAGAATTCCACTTAGTCTGGAACGCTGAATATAAAAGAACAAGGAGGAAGTACAAATGAGCTCCTAGCGGGCTTAAGTAGGGGTGCCGGCAGCAAGCCGCACCGGGCCCCGTCACCCCCGCTGAACCCAAACGAGTTAGCAAGGAGAACGCACTGCGTACACCACTATGACAATAACGGTGGTCTCCTCGAGGCATCGGAACAGCTCTCTGAGTGCCCAAGTCTCGACCGCCGAGAAAATACGAGCAGTGCTAGAAAATCTCGAAATCAGCGTACAGACATCCAAAACAGCTTTCCGAACATCGGAAGCGCTAGTACAGCCACCGGGTCTCCTCGTCGCACCGGTACAGTCCACCAGGTGTGCGGATCTCAACCCACCGAGAAAACCCTCCTAACTCTGGAGAATCCAACAGGGCTACCGGAACGCATCGACCGCGTCTCGCCGGTGCTATATTAGGTGCTGGAGAAGTCTTGGGATACTCAGGAGGCTCATCGTGTCGTCACGCCCTCCTCTATCATATACCGCCAACGTGGGTACATGGATAATGCATCTGATGGGTGGAAGCCACACAAACCAACACTCCCCCTGGCTGACATAGCTGTCCACGCCAGAACAAATAAACGAAGGCACGGAACAACAACGAATGCCAAACCACAATATGAAGCAGTAAACCACACACACACTGATCTGCTACCCATCGAAGGTCTCCCTCGACACTGGCACATCTCACCAAGTGTCTGGGTCTCGACCATGAGAGGAGTGATGCACACGCGCACAAACTACTGTAATGCACATCATACGCATGTCAGACGACAAGATGGTCTCCTCGTGACACTGGCGGTAACAATGCCCGGGTCTTGACCGCTACGAGCAATCCAACACAATAGCATCATCATCCAAACTCAGGATCATGGATGGATCTCCTCGTAACACGGGTGCAACTCACCACGTGTCCAGGTCTCGACCACTAAGAGCGACCCAGCTCGCATGCACATGCCACACGTAGTATATCCACACACCAAGACACACGATCACATGGTCTCCTCGTCACACTGGTACAACCTACCAAGTGTCTGGGTCTCGACCAACAGTGTGCTACCATCCACATGCAGCTGTGCAGGCATGTAGCATGAGCCACACGCTGGATGTTGTAGATGCTCACAGCAGCGCATGGACCTTGCCATGCATCTCCCATGACGTCGCGTCAGGTCCAGGTCCACACAACACACCCCCTGGGCAGATGAACCTGGCAGCAATGTCCTCGATGGAGATGCTGATGTCGTAGTTGAACAGATCCTGGGCGATGAGTCATGTGGTGTGTCCATCATACAAAGATAGCTCCCCCTGTCATGTGCGAGTCAGCTCCCATGCTCAAAGACAGTGGTGTCTCCGGCTACGACTCCTCACGTCGCAACTCCATCACCTGCAGTGTACCAGTCCTCGTATGACTGCCAAGGGTCCCAACTCACAGTGTCTCCTCTGTCCGCTCTACCGCAATGCATCTGTGTACGCCAGAGGAAAGGGAATGGGTGAGCATCACGCGAGCGTGGATGAAGGGACGGAGCTGGCCTCCTAGGCAGGATAGAGCACCCTGGAGCACAAGAGTGTAGGGCCAAAAGAAGAGGGCTGGAGCGACGAACCGGATCAACACTCATGGACGACGGTGACGATGGATCAGCTGAGTCAGGTGGATGAAGGTGCGTGATGGCAGCCGCACAAGGAAGAGCGATGACGGAATCAACAGGATCGACGATGGAGGAGACTGAAGGTACGCTCAGCTCTCCTATGGTAGTGTCTCTGTCAAATGTCATACTCAGAGTTGCTACGAGATCCTCCCCGAGTATGGGTGTGCCAGATGCTGGTGGCGGAAGGCTCATGCTGATAGTAGTGATGCTCCCCTCCTCTGAGAATCGCTCACGCGCTGCCATCATCTCCCGCTGCAGTATCACTACACGCTCCTACAGGTCGGCATAAACGGCCTCTGACATGTGGAGGTGGCCCATGTCTTCCTAGCGTAGCATAAACTCTGCCTCACTGGATGCTGCACATGCAGACTGTAGAACTCGCGAGTACAGCTCTGTTTTCATCTCTGCTGCTGAAGACGATGGAGCCGGTGTTGCTGCATCCTCCTGGGGTCAACCAAACTCGCAATGTACTGAGATGCTGCAACATCGGATGCTATAGCAGGTGTCGCATCCACACCACAGCTCGTTTCTTTCATACGAGGAGTGAGCGGTCACATGCCGAGAGAGAAGGAGAAGGAGGATTCTTCAGAGTCCTCGGAGCATGTGGAAAAGATTTCCGTGCAGGTACTGCCACTCTCAGCATCGATGTGATCAGCAGGGTCACCAACAGGTGAAAGCAAGGGGGCAGAACTGAGCTTCTGCTGACGAGGTGACTCCATCCGTGTGTACGGATCTGCTCCAGTGTCCTCGACTGCCGCCGTAGTGGACACATGTGTGCAGGACTCCGGCCCGACAATGCCCATCAAGGTGACCAGCAAGCGCAGCTGGCGCTCACGCACTGTCTCGCCAGGAAGGCTAGTCGCTGCCACCTGCTCGATGATAGAGTGAGGACCACCATCTGACTCCGTCATGTATGGCGCTGCTCCATCGTGTGTATGGGAACCCAGAGACTATAGGAGCATGGACGACTCCTCAAGCTAAAGCTGGTCCTCAGGTAGCGCAGATGAGACGGTGGAGCCTGCTGTGTCTGCTGCAGCATATGTCCAAGCGACATCTCTCATAATTGCTGCTCTCAAGAATGCCTCAACCTCTAAAACACCAGCCGGCCGACTCTACTCATGCACTACGACTGCTGTCGAGATGGTGTGAGTCCTGTGTGCCAACGCCCCCGGAAATCCGTATGGGACATCCCGATCCGCACGATACTCCTGTGCCATAGCCAGGTCGCTACCGATCAGAGTCGCGAGTGGCACCGCCAATGCACGTGGGACCTGCACTCCTCCTGATGCAACCTGCTGTTATAGAATGTCCGGCTGTTGTCCCAGCGTCGATGTCGACCTCGATGACATGCACGTCCCAAGTACTCCAACATCCGCCGGACTCGTGTGAGTCTGCTGCACACTCTCCCCCAAAATTTTGGTAGATGCATCCCGATCTGTACAGGAATCCTGTGCCACCCTTGGGCCTCCACCGGTCGGAGCCGCGAGTGGCACCGTCCTGGGACGCCGTGCCTGCGCTCCTCCTGATGTCACCTGTTGCTGTGGAAGATCTGGATCCAGCCCAGATGATGACAGGCAAGTCTCCACCATGAACTCCATGTCGGGATCAGACTTCACGCCATGTGATGTTACCGTATCATCTGAGTCTGCCTGAGCGGACGCTCGGGCACCAGGGCCTGGCACGAGTGCGGATCCTGTCGCTACGGTCACAACAGGCAATACACAGTGACCACACTCCCCCTCGACAGGTACCGCAACGGAAGCAAAGGAGGTGGAAGGTGTAACAAAACCGGCACGCGTACGGCGTGCGGAACGCTGACGCCGATGCCGCGGGGACACACGACTGGAACGACCACATGAAAACATATCATTGCAAGGTGGCATTGTGGTCGCATGAGAGTGGAGTATCGAGAGGATGGTGGCAGCCTGGGACAGACCGACAGGTGAAGCTGAAGGGACACCATCGAATGAGGAAGAACGAGGGGATGAAGGAGATGTGGTTGAAGAGGCCGTCGAGAAACTAGTAGCAGAAGCACGCTCAGTGACGACGAGGTCACAAAGCCGCTGCACCGCCTGCCGCAAGCCGTGGATCTTGGTGAATATGCTCGCCAGAGGTCGAGCTAGGGGATCTACCAACACCGGCAGATCCGTATGTTGTGGAGGACGCAGGCTCGGATGAGGCTGAAGCCAAGGTGGATGCCAGCCGCGAGGGCGCGTCCAGCAGCGACGCCAACCATGACATCCATCACCACAGTAGTAGCAGGCGAATGCGCAGGGAGCTTGCTCAAATGTCTGCGCACTCATCTCCTGCGTTGGACGATGGATAGGTGCCGAGGACACCTACTCACAGTGGTAAACACCAAGCCGCGGGAGAGGATTAGACCAGTAGGTACTGTCACTCCTGGGGGTCACGGTGTCTAAGGCAGCAAACGTGACCAGACAGGACGTGCTACACTACCACAGGAAGCCCGAAGAATGGAGTCTGACCAACTGCGGCTACTAATGTTGCTGCCACTAATAAAGCGAAGACTGCTCCAAGACCAAAAGAGGAGGCAGGTGCAGGTGTGGCTGCTGCTCCAAGCGGTAGACGACCCAGCCCTCGGAGATGGACAAACTCGAATCCGCCGTCGATCCTCCGGAGTGAACTGCGCGCACCAATCCACGGGCCCCAGGGAGACGACGGTCCATGATGCATCTCGAAACGGAAATCGCCGCCGACGACAATCTGCTGTCAGCTGGGAAGGAGGGAGTGTAAACGCAGTTGCAACTGCCCCTCACTATGTAGTCGTTGCAACTCCGCCCGCCACTGCTATTACTGCCACAAAAGCTGTTACTGCTACGGCGGTAGTAGTTGTACGATGGTTTTTTATTTTTTTTTGTCGTTATTCTCTTGCCCTCAGGCCCCCTTTTGTGTTTTTCCTTTGCCCTCACCATCCACTTTTTTTTTCTCGTTCTCCCGTCTGCTCGCCTTCAGCCTTTGCTCTTTGTTTTTTTGGGTTACATAGTAACCTATTACAATCGGTTCGTGGCCAAAAGAGGCTTCAAGAAAATCGTGATTGGTGGATCGGTCATTTTTCTGACACATCCACCAATGAGGGTGCAAGAATCAATCGGAATGTATGCCCCCTAACGTCCGCGGACGCCTAGCTGAGGTCGGCCCAGAGGAAAAAAATCACGGACATCGACCTAGATGTCCGGACAGACCCCGGATAGTACGGAATGACCAGTCTGACGCGAGGACAAAAGGGTAAGGACTTTACGTTTAGGTCCTCCAGTCCATTGGCGAGCGGAATTAAATAATTTAATAATTTAATAACATCCTTGTTTTCCCTCTATGTCGCTCCTCCTTGGCCTCGCCTTGTCATGTTTCACGGAACTGGTCGTCATGCTAAACTATTGAGGCTCGTGAACCCGGCTTCAAACAGGGTCAAAATGCAACTGAAATAAAAGAAATTCAACCACCGTCATACAAGAAGGTAAATAAACTATATTTTGCCTATAATAACGTCATCTTATTTTTTATAACAAAAGGAAACATTCAAAATTCATCCAAATTTGTCAAAGATCATGTTCTATTTAGTGAGGTTCATAATAAACGTGTGAAACTAGAATGTTCACAATACAAGAACAAATTAATCTCATTTAAATTAAGGGCCAAATAGCTCAGATACCCATAAAACGCAAAGTGTGACTCAGATCCGCCCAGCAACGGCAGAAAAATTAATGAAAAGCCCAGTCCGAAATCATGCTCGCTCGCGGCATGCGTCGACGCCCGAGCAAAACTAAAGTCGTCATGGCCATCCGGCAAATCGACGGTCAAGGATGAGAGGCGCCGATCGCACCTTGCCAGCCGTCGATCGGCCGATGCTCGATCGACGGCCTGCGAGGTCCACGATCAGCGACTTTCGTCGCTAATCGTTGATCGGCCGGAGTCCTTGATGACGAGGGTGACTCCGGAAATCCAGCATCGACTGAAACAGAAAACAAACGTAAGAGGTTTAGCTTTCAAATCCTTGGTTGAAACAAAAAACCTAAAACAAACTAATTCAAGATAAATTTCGGAGGGTTCGGGTTTTATTTTTAAACTGGCATCTGCCGGGCCCCGCAGTAGCGGGGCCCGGCAGGTGCCAGTTTAAAGCATGGGGAGTCTCAAACTCCTTACAAACGTTACAAAAATTTCCGCAGAAAGTCTCACAAACCCTACCTTTTTAGGGTTTGTGATATTGCGGAAGAGGCATCATGTCATGCGTCGACGACGCATGACATGGTGCCTCGACATCGACGTTTTCCTTTTTTCCTTGTTACTGGCCTGGCGGTCGCGGCGTCAGATGGTAGCTAGGTTATTTCTCGCTCAACGACGGGCGAGGTATATAGTTCCGAAAACTGGGTATATCGTGACCGAACCCTTAAATTAATTGATCATCGAATAAAACCACATTCATAAAAAAAAAGAAATGCCTTTTGAGGTTCTTCTTCAATATGTTGGTGAATTGTTATACATAATACTATGCTGTCAAGCACATCCATTCATTTTTTTGTTCTGTTTTTTTTTCTTTTACATCCACACAAGCTGGAAAAAATCTAGCGTAGCTTGATGTAATTTAGGAAGAGTTCGCCCAAATCATACACAATGTTCTAAAAAAAGTATTTGGAACGAATGCGGGTGACATTTTGGCAGTCAATTTACAACCAGCTTTGGTTTCCATGGATGAAGTAATTTCTCATGGCAAACCTTCCATTATGTGGTCCAGATTGCGAGCAATTATTTATCGTCTTAAGAGATACCAATATGAATACTTTTTCTCGGATACTATGTAACCCTATGCACCCTTTGCGTGCAATACCTGCCTCTTGTTTTTTTTCTCTTCACACCTCGCTCTCAGGTGCACCCCCTCCGTATATTGTTTTCACTTGTACCCCCTGTTCTTGATTGCCCCAAAGATGGGGCAATGAGGAAAATAGGGGGAGAGGGGGGGGTGTCCGGCTTGTCCGGCCCTCAATCCCGTTCACTGCTCGCTCGCTCGCTCGCTGAGCGAGCGAGCGAGCGAGTGAGCGAGTGGCCGACGGAGGGGGGGGTCCGTCCCTCTCCGCCGTCGACCCCTCCGTCAGTCGGCCGACAAGGCCGACAAGCCCCTCCGAGGGGCCCCTCGGAGGGGCTCGACGGGGCCCTCCGAGGGCCCCCTCGAGAAGAGGGGAAGGGGGCCAACGGGGCTGACGAGCCCCCTCGGAGAGGCCCCCCTGATGGGGGTCGAGGGGGTCCCTCTGAGGGGGCGGGGGCCCTCAGAGGAGGGCTGCGAGGCCATCCTGCAGCAGCAGCTGCAGCGGCGGGTGCAGCTGTTGCGGTTGGTGCTGCTGCTGCTGCTTCCGCTGCTGCTGCTGCTGCTCCTGCTACTCTACGCAGCAGCAGCTGCTGCTCCTTGATGCTGCCGCCGCTGCTGCTGTTGCTGCTTCCGCTGCTGCTGCTGCTGCTAAACTGCGCAATAGCTGCTGTTGCAACTTGCTGCTGCCGCGGCTGCCGCTTGCTGCTGCCGCCGCTGATGCTTGCTGCTGCACGCTGCTGCTACTGCCGCCGCTGCTGCAGTGGCTACTATTGCTACTGCTATGTGCTGGTGCTGTTGACGCCGCTGCTACAACAGCTGATGTGCTGTTGCAGCTGCTGTTGCTGCTGCTGCTGCGCGACAAAGCGGTTGCTGCTACTGCTGCTGCTGCCGCCTGTGTAGCTACTGCGAATGCTAGTGCTGGTCGTTGCTGCTGCTGCTACCGTCGTTACTGCTGTTGACGTGAGTGGGAGCTCTTCCGCCACTACTCTTGCCGCGTGGCACTACAGCTGTCGCGGCTGCCACGGCTGCCACGTGTGCTACTGCTACTACTGTTGCCGCCGCAGTCCCTCATGCTGCTATGCGCGGCTCACTCCCCCTGTGGCGTTCATGTGGAGTCGTTTCGCGCTCCCTCACGCTGCTGTCGGCGTGGCGCCATGTGGCGCGTTCTCTTTGCGTTCCGCCCACTGCTGCTGCTTCTGCTGCTCACACGCCCCCCTTTGCTCTGATACCAAATTGGAAATATTTTAGGGCGTACAGCCCCATGCAAAAACGAACATGAGCTCTGTGTGTGAGTGCGATGGAAGTGAGAAGATTCCAGGAAGCTTCCTAGCCTTTCTGCTTGCTAGCCTGACAGCACGGGTCTGGCTGGTTGACACACAGGTCATGCAAGGGACAGCAAGGGTAGGGAGAGACACGTGCACTTGTATCTCAAGCTTCAACTGAAGTAAATGCAGAGAGAAATAACAAATGACAGGTCCACAGCATAAATAGCCGCCGTGGCTCACGGCGGGTGGCGCACACGGCGGTGCCTGTCAAACCTGAACCGGCCCAGAACCACTGTTTTGGCCATAATCCTGCGCACAAGCGTCCAAACGGAGCGCCATCTGATCCTACGGATGCACGACAAAAAGACAGACACAACGACTGGTCACACGCCTACGTCCGGGAACAGCCGGAGAGTGTAAGAAAACAAACATGTAAATCAGCCTGGCAGGGCTGTCCACCGAGAAAATCCTGAAGACCTCCAAACGTAGTCCGTGGGCTGTGGGAGCCCTCTGGTACACTGGNTCAGGGAACTCTGTCTCCAGCTGGGTCCGCCTCAAGGATCTGCACGAGCATGGACACGGCCGAGTGGTCACAACCAACTGTACAACTGTGTATGACTGACAACATCACAACACTCCCCCATGACCCGATGGTACGCATGTCCATACACGTGCAGAACGCGTGCCGGTGCAACACAGAGTGCTCAACAGGGACCCGGACAATCACCCACTCTCGGACAGGGGTCGCAATCCGATGGAACGAACAGCCCCGAGGAACTTCCCACGTGCCAGTGCCTTGGTCAGGAAGTCCGCGCGCTGCAAGTCTGTGCCCACCCAGACGATGGAGATCAACTGCCGCTCCACCAGATCGCGCACGAAATGATACTCGACAGCGATGTGCTTCGTACGTGCGTGGAACACACAAGAGTTCTCAATGATCGTGAGAGCACTCTGGTTGTCGCATCGGAGGATGATGGTAGGCACGGACTGACCCAAGCACTGGAACAACCGCTGCAGCCACACCGCCTCAGCGGCGCCAGCGCCCAGAGCAACATACTCAGCCTCTGAGGAGCTGCGAGCAATGCACCCCTGTTTGCCGCTACGCCAAGACACAACGGTGCCACCAAGCAGGAACACGTAACCCGTGCGGCTGCGTCCATCAGGACTCCATGCCCAGTCGCTGTCGGTGTAGCCATCTACCACAACCGAGCACTGTCTTCGAAAGCAGAGACTGTGATACGATGTGGAGACCACATACCGGACGACTCACAAAGCTGCGTGCAAAGCGCAAGCCCGAGAGGACTGACTGAACTGTGCAAGTAGGTTGACAGCGAACGCAATGTCGGGACGCGTGGTCGTGGCCAAGTACATCAGTGAGCCAATGATGCACAAGTACAGGGTCACGTCCACAGTCTCGCCCAGATCGGCTGGGTCTGTCACCTTCAGGGCATCCTACCCGTCGGGAGTGATGGGTGACGAGGCGGCGGGAATAGCGCCAAGGAGGTCAGCAAACCGCTCCCCCACAACCTGTGCATATCGTGCCTGATGGAGGAGGAGTGTCCGTCAACGACGATTACGCACAATCTCCATCCCGAGGAAAACAGCCGCTGGACCAAGGTCCTTCATCCTGTAGGCGGCCTGCAGGACCACCTTGGCCTCCTTCACGGCCTCCAGTGAAGGAGACGCAATCAGGAGATCATCCACATACACCAGAATGGCAGTGAGGTACTCGGCTGTCCGTCGGATGAAAAGTGACGGGTCGGCATCACTCTGGACGTACTCGGCCTGAGTGAGGGTGCGAGTGATCTCTCGGTTCCAGCACCGGGGCGACTGCTTCAGGCCATACAAGGCCTTGCGCAAGCGCCAGACCTTGTTGCCTTCGACCTCAAACCCAGGTGGCTGGACCATGTAGATCTCCTCCTCCAAGGTGCCGTGGAGGAACGCATTGTTCACATCCATCTGGTGCAGCTCCCAGTCATGGTGAGCGACCACACCAAGCAGCGCGCGAGCTGTGGTCATGCGGCCAACAGGGGCAAAGGTGTCAGTGAAGTCGATCCCCTCAACCTGAGAGAATCCCTTGGCAGTCAAGCGGGCCTTATAGCGGTCCAGTGAG
>SZWC01004655.1:145015-153345 GCA_023375785.1 Penium margaritaceum
AAATTGGGAATTTTATCCTTAGTCTCCTCTTCACGTGCTAGAGGAAGATAAAAGATAGAAATTGGTTTGTTATTTTGTTGTAAGACAATTATTGAGGTCATTAGGGCATACATATACTAAATAATTGTTTACAATAAGAGTAAGATCTCTGATAAAGATGAGTTTTTGCGCCAATGATTTTTGGGATTTTTCTCATCTACAAGTAATATAAAGTAATTCATCCAAATATTGAGGTATTAAGAAGGTGTATGGCATAGTACTCTGCTAAAGTGCACAAGAGTCTCATGCAGAATCAAGATCTCACAAGGGAGCTATTTACAAAATAATTTTTTTGAGTTACCCTCACTTTGACTAGGGATTCATCATGCGACCCAAAGAAAGGCGTGTAAAACATCACCTTACTCATGCATGAATGGAGAACCCTTCTATCCTTATGAAATGACCGTGCAGGAGCTTCATGTGAATCCTCTTTTGATGGGCCTTATGTAGCAGCATGGCAACACTAATCATCATATGAGGAAAACCTAATGGGGAATCAACCTATTGGTGAAGTTTCACCTTACACTTGGGAAAGCTTCCTTGAGGAAGAAGCTTCTCTCAGATAAGAAATAGGTTAGCAAACAAACTAATCTTCTCAAGACTCTGAGATTTGAAGGAAGTTCCTTTCATTTGATGAAGATAAAGAATTATGAGTTGAAAAACAAAAAATACTATGAAGTGATCAACTTATTAGCACTAAAATTACAGAAGATGGACCTTTTGTTCCATATCAATCGCATCATTCCATCATTGCCATACTACGCTTATACCTCATCATGTAAAGCCAATTATCCGAGAATTGTTCTAGTATCCCTCCAAGGCTCGTGTGAGCCTATCCCTGCCTACCAACCATGATAGAGATCGTCCTTATGGCCTGTCTCTAAGATACGATAACCTCAATGACGGCCTTTACGGCCAAGCAAGGGGTTGCCCCTCAATCTGGGAAAGTCTTTCCTAGTATAGCATTCATATTTTTTCCCAATACCTTAATTATTATTAAAAAATATTTCAAAATACTTAATGTAGACATCTTACTATTTCCTTGCCATTATACATTTTTACTCCTTATAATGAAAATATCCTACAAGCAAGAATCCTCTTTCAATATCTTTGTCTCACCAAATCAAATCAGATTCAAAGGAAAATGATGTAAGGGGCATTGACTATAGACATATGAACATAATACTCCATTGGAAAAATCCTCCATCAACCTTTAAAACACAACCTACCAAAGGTAGATGCGCCACTTGGTATTTTTTTTCCATCCACAACACAAGCATGATCATGCTAGGCGGACTTCTCATGCCATTCACAATGAAATACCTCTCCATGGCACATGTAAGATAAAGATGAAGGGAATCGTGTAGCACACCACACACAAGAAACACCCATAATCGCGTAGTACTTGCATGGAAAGTTGTAGTGAATAATGCATTTAGAGGTTGTATCACTTCAATATGTATAGCATGAGAGGGAGAGACAAAGTTAACAAACAAGAGAAGAAGACCTACTACAATAGAAATAAAAGCATGTACATGTTCCTCGAGCATTATGGAAATTTTCTATGGTGACAGGTCCATGCTGCTCATGTGGCTATAATTCCATGGCAAAAACAGTAGCTTGTATGATTTGAACATAAAAATCACCTCCATCAAAATAACAAAAAGAATAAAAATTCAATACTCACAAATGTAGTTTAAACGAGGATCACAAGCATATCTTTCAGTTGTTACAAGCCTATCCTTCAATTTTTGAGGAACTAGTCATTCCTCTACAATTATAGCATCTCCACCACTTGAAGGAGGCACCACTTCATGCATCAACACCCAAGATGTGCATTAATCGAGCCATTCATAACATATTCTTCACAATTACGCCAAAACAATATTTTTTTAATGTTGTTTTCAAATCCATGTACACCACCTCTTACAGAAACAATAATACTCCCACATGTGCCAAACCGAACAACATAGTTCTTAATACAATCCCCATCAATGATCCCACGAGCAAAGCAGACGTAGGCCAAGAGGATAGTGTGCCAAGAAGTAACCCTAGCATATGTATACAATATCATGGTTGAAAGTTTGATGGTGAGAATTTTCCAAACATCAAACAAGAATTTGAACAAGATGCCAAGCTACACATCATTTCTCCTCTCATCAACACATATTTCATGACTCTATAATAAAAATCATAACCTCTTCTGGTGTTTTAGTAGAAGTAATTAAGTAGTATTACTTGTGTAGTGCTTTAAGACCATCTTACTCTTCGCATTAAACAAGCCATATCGATATGGGAGGAAACAACTATGCTCGCTCATCCAGCCTGTTCTCATATACTTCTTACATGTATGTTTCATGATTCCACTTGCAGTCAAAACTACCTCGTGCGTTTTCCAATCATAAAAAACAAAAGTAACAACAAAACTGAACTAGCAGTGATACCCATAAAACGTAAAGTATGTTTCTTTACCACCAAGAAATAGCTCAAGAATAAGTCATAATTCAAACCCATTTATGACATGAATCTATCCATGCATCATTCATAAAGTGAATTTGAAGTTCATGGCCACTAAACCAATTGATGGCCATCAACAAGAATTTTACATCAAGTACATTAGTTACCTATTGAACCTTTCCACTTAGATCAAAGTAGAGAAAGGTTCACAAATGGTGACTTTCATTACTTATCTCCATTCCCTCAAAGTTTTAGGTTATGAGAGATACTTCAAACTTTCATCCACTTATTTAGAAGAATAAAAGAGAAAGGCATCCATTGTAATTTTCATCCTTTGGTTTAACTCATCAAATCTAAACTAAGCACATCCCATGGTTTACTCAAAGGGCTTGGGGTTTTGTTATCTCAGGGACATTACCTAACCCCACGTCACCAGGGCTTGGAAATCTCCTTCTGAATGCATATGGCGACTCAACATCCATAAACACCCCACAAGAAACTTGAAGGCCAAGTCTCTCCATGGCTGGGATACCCTTTTAAATGGTGGGATGATAGGTTGTTTTGTTCGCATCAACCTAGGATAAGTGACTCTGTCCTCTTGGGCAAAACTAATAAATTCATTAACCAGGCCAAGTGACTCTAAGAAAAACTCCCCTAGAATGATGCTCCTATCTTCAAACTGGTCGTTTTCAACTTTCAACAGAATTACATGAGTAGGGACTAGGAAAAGATGATGAAATCATTGAATTTCTTTCATGAAATATTGAAGAATGATAAACACTCAAATTACTTTGACAGTGGGAGAAAAATTGGACGTTAACAAAGGGAAGTGAGTGTATGATTTCTAACTCAACTTACCATGGTGTGAATAACGCCTTGAACCTGGCATTGTTGTCAAGAAACTTCCAATGCAAAATGCATATTAGATCTATACAATGGTCCACCCATTCCTCCAAGAACGTAAATAGGCATAACAAATTCAAGTTTTTGACCATGCAATGCCTACAATTGAATGTTATTATTTGAATAAGGCTGACATGGTAATCTCATAACATACTTGCCCAATGGTGGGTAGATCATACACTCAATTTTAAATGCGCTCTTCTAGTGCTCTCTAGCACCACGCACTAACATCATTCACTTACAACCTAATGCACTTGAGTGGTGCACACTAGAACTCTCTCTCTATCTCTTTCTATCTCTCTATCTCTCTCTCATCTCTATCTTTGTCTCCCCTGCTTTCACCCTATCCCTCTCTCTACTCTAAATCTATCTCTCTCCTCTTTATTTCTCTCCCTTGATTCCTTCATCAACCTGTCTCTTTCTCTCTCTTCTCTCTTTCTTCTCTCTCTCTACCCCTCCCTCTCTTTCTCTCTCCCCCTCCCTCTCTATTTCTCTCTCTCCTCTCCAATCTCTCTCTCTCTATCTCTCTCTCTCTCTCTCTCTCTCTCTCTCTCTCTCTGTATCCTTCATTTTATCTCTCTCCATCTCTCTTTATCTTCCCCTCTCTCTCTCTCTCTCCCTCTCTCTCTCTCTCTCTCTCTCTCTCTCTATCTCTCTCTCTCTCTCTCTCTCTCTCTCTCTCCCTCTCTCTCTCTCTCTCTCTCTCTCTCTCTCTTTCTCTCTCTATCTCTCTCTCTCTCCACCCTCTATCTCTTTGTATCCTTCATTTTATCTCTCTCCATCTCTCTTTATCTCCCTCTCTCTGTATCCATCTCTCCCCGTTTCTTTATTACAATATCCATCCCCTCTAAGAATGTTTCTTGAAATATGAGATGAAAAATGAATTATTGCATACTTTTCCGGACACGTTTGGGTCATCTAGAATTTCACTTTCGGTAGACCGATTTAAAGGTCATTTACGACCTAGAAATGTCTACACGTATTCATGAGTGTTTGATTTGTATCATCCCCTCCATTTTTAACGAGCCGACCTATCGAGGGAGTATTCTTAACTCGAAGTTGGCGCATGCACATCACTGACGGCTAGCAAGACTATCGAACGCCGGTGGTTCTTGTCGATGGTTCTCATCCACCGCAAGTCCTTCAGCACCTCCCTAGTTTGAGGCAAAGTGTATATGGGCCTGTGCGCTTGATTTACAAGGGAAAGTGCACTTATCGTACACTGAGTGTGCAATTTTATGCATGCAATGATTCTCACTGGTTTGAAATCTCTTGATCCAACCTTTGTACTTGTGACAGTTCAAAGACATATCATCAATCAAGTTAAGCTTGATGTGTACCATGAACGACAAGGCCTGCAACTGTTTCTCAAAATCCTTGGATTTCACTGATGATGAAGCCATGTTTTGCTTCACCATTCAGTCTTCCAGTTTGAGGGTGATATTAACTTCGACGACCTCGGCAGCCGTGATTCCGACTCGACTTCTCAACACAAATAGCGAGCGATGAAAGTGTCTGCCGATGGTATTCGCTATTAATGGTGATATATAGGACCTTTCAAAAATTGAACACTCGCATTCGATCCAAACAATGATTGGACAACATTCATCCACACGTTTTCCATGACGTTGAGAGACTCGACATTTGGAGAACAGACACCTGCACCCTTTCCACCCGTTGCCACATGTGCATTATCTGCTTCTGCTTTCAGCGGGGGTGATGCGCCCGCCGCTAATTCTTCGTCTGCCGCTGCTGATCCCGGTTGTCCTACTCTCTCGTCTTGTCCTAAACTCCTTTGTCCACCGTGACCTTCGTTAGAACCCGCGTCCTGTCGGGCTGGTGCTGCAGCCGCCGACACTGTCGGTGCGGCTGCCATCCGTGCGTCTGCTGCCGCCACTGCCTCTGCTGCCGCCACTGCCTCTGCTGCCGCCACTGCCGCTACTCCCTCCACTGCCGCTGCTGCCGCCAGGGCCTCTGTACCATGGGTCTCTTGCCGGCTGCTGAAGCTGTCTGCTCTCTGCAGCAGACCAGAACTGCTTCAACTTCCGCCGCCGCCGCCGTCGCCGCTGCTGCTGCTGCTGCTGCTTCTGCTCCTACTTCTGCCCTTGTTCGTGGTCGTCGCGTTGTCCATCGCAGCATCATCATCAGCAGCAACAGCAGGCATGCCGCTGCTGCTCTAGGCCCTGCTGCCGCCCCCTGCTGGTATCGAGGACAGAGCAGCAGGGGTGGACTGCGAGGGGGAAACTTGTCAGGAGGAGGGAGGAGTCGTCGCTGCTGCGACGGCAGCAGTGCGTCCGACGAGAGGTCCGACAATGGGGGACTGTGCCTCGCAATGGGCGACGAGACTGTTTTGTCCCAATGCTCCTGCACTAAGACGCAGTGCCGCCGTCCTTGTCGGTGCCATCGTCAGGGGCGCGGGCTCTCGGTGCTGCCGGGGCGGCGGCAGCGGCGTGTCACAGTAACAGCAGCAGCGGCCGCGGGAGCAGCGGCGTTTGGGGACGGCAGTGCGGCAGAATTGCCAGGAGCAAATGGCGGTGGTGGCGGCGTCGATGTCAACGCCGCTGGACCCTCCGCAGCACAAACTTCGAATGTTACAAACAACAGTGCAAGTCTCAGTCTCAGTCTCAATCTCGGAGAAGACGGCGCCGCCCGGGAGCACGCCATTGCGCTGCTGAGCCATTTACTGAGCGCACTGCCAACGTCAGCTCCTCCCACATCGTCATCCGAGGAAATGGCAAATGCAGCTGCGGGCAGTGGCGGCAGCGAAGCCGTGGCAGTCGCTGCTGCTGGTCCAAACGCAGAGACAGCGGCGGCAGCGGCAGCGGCTGCGGCAGCAGCTGAGGAGGCGGCACACAGGCTCGTGGACAGTCTGGCTCCGTCAGGGAGAGCCGTGCTGCTGACTGCTCTGTTTTCAAAGTGTGAGTGTTGTTCTTTGGAGCCTTTCAAAACACCATCTACCAAAAATTGCTTTGTTGGAATGCACTCACACTGTCTTCCTCTCACCGTTTTGGAATGATATGACTTGGTGTGGAATGATATGACTTGGTGTGGAATGATATGACTTGGTGTGGAATGATATGACTTGGTGTGGAATGATATGACTTGGTGTGGAATGATATGACTTGGTGTGGAATGATATGACTTGGTGTGGAATGATATGACTTGGTGTGGAATGATATGACTTGGTGTGGAATGATATGACTTGGTGTGGAATGATATGACTTGGTGTGGAATGATATGACTTGGTGTGGAATGATATGACTTGGTGTGGAATGATATGACTTGGTGTGGAATGTTATTACTTGGTGTGGAACGGTATGACTTGGTGAGTCTAAGCCTCTTCTTTTCAAAGTGCGAGTATGACTGCTCTGTTTTCGAAGTGTGGGTGTGACTGCTCTGGTTAAAAAATATGAGTGTGAGTGCTCTATTTTCCAGACATGAGTCTTGCCTTTTGATGCTTTCAAAAACACCGTCTACAAAAATGCTTTGTTGGAATGCGCTCACACGGTCTGCCTCTGTGTGGAAGGGTTTTGCTGCTCACTGCCCTCTTTCCCAGTGCAAGTCTGATATGACAGTGACATGCAAAATGTGGATAGCCCGACACTGTACTCAACAGCGTGCAGTGTAACAGAGTGCAAACACGACACGATACGAAACGAAACGTCACGAAACGACACAATATGACACGACACGAAACGACACAATACGACACGACACGACACGACACGACACGACACGACACGACACGACACGACACGACACGGCACGACACGACACGACACGACACGACACGACACGAAACGACACAACACGACACGACACGACACGACACGACACGGCACGACACGACACGACACGACACGACACGACATGACACGACACGACACGACACGACACGACACGACACAACATCGCACGACACGACACGGCACGGCACGGCAAGGCATGGCACGGCACGGCACGACACGGCACGGCATGGTACGGCTTGGCATGGCACGACATGGCAGGGCAGGACATGACACGAGACAACACGGCATGAAAGGACACATCACCGCACCACACGGCACAGCACGACACGTCATGGCACGGGACAGCATGGCCAGGCATAGCACGGATTGGCCCGACCCAGCCTCACACGGCACAGCACGGCACAGCCTAGCACAGCACAGCACAGCACAGCACAGCACAGCACAGCACAGCACAGCAGAGCATGCAACGTAACGAGACGCAATGGAATGCAAAGCAATGCTCCGCAACGCAGCGCTCCGCAACGCAACGGAACGCAACGCGGCGCGGCGCGGCCCGGCCCGGCGCGGCCCGGCCCGGCGCGGCGCGGCGCGGCGCGGCGCGGCGCGGCGCGACACGACGCGACGCGACGCGACGCAACGCAACGCAACGCAGCACAGGAAGCGCAACGCAACACGACGCAATGCAACATGACGCGACGTGACGCGATGCGACGCAACGCAATGCAACGCAACGCAATGCAACGCAACGCAACGCAACGCAATGCAACGCAACGCACCGCAATGCAACGCAACGCACCGCAATGCAACGCAACGCACCGCAATGCAACGCAACGCACCGCAATGCAACGCAACGCACCGCAATGCAATGCAACGCACCGCAATGCAACGCAACGCACCGCAATGCAACGCACCGCAACGCAATGCAACGCAACGCAACTCAAACGCAGCGCAGCACAGCGCAATGCACTGCACCGCAACGCAACGCAGAGCAGTGCAGAGCACAACAGCTTTCCGGGCGATCTGCGCTTTGCGAGTGGAGCTATCGAGTGTCATGCCTCGCCAAACCGTGGGATGGGTGAGGTGTGGCAGGGTGTGGTGTGGCAGGGTGCGGTGTGGCAGGGTGCGGTGTGGCAGGGTGCGGTGTGGCAGGGTGTGGTGTGGCAGGGTGCGGTGTGGCAGGGG
>SZWC01004656.1:910-50242 GCA_023375785.1 Penium margaritaceum
ACGCACGCACGCACGCACGCACGCACGCACGCACACACACACACACACACACACACACACACATTGCGCTACATGAGGTAGACATGAGAGAATATGAATAGCACACTAAACTATGGTATTGTGTCCAAACGCGGTCTGCTAGAAACTCGACCTAGCTTCACGCACCCACACTCCATGAGCCCTTCCTTCAACCTTTGACTTTGTCTTACTCCTCAAGGCGATGTCAACAAGCGGATGAGGAAATGTTACTGGTTTCTTTGAAAGCAATGCCCCCGAGTTCAGGGTCTCATCATATGAGGTCAATCTTCTTTCTTCAATGGGCACGGAAGTTTGATGATCAGCTTGAGATGGACACTTTAAAAGATAGAATTGTTCCACTCGATGTGTGTGACCCAGCCAAAGTTGCATTAGTCCACTTGCAAAACATGAAGCATCTGATGCTCGATTGCTCAACCAGTAATGTGCTATCTGGAGAACTGTATCATGACATTTGTCTTTAAGTTGGCACCGCGGTACAATACCGTAGCACAATACCGCAGTGAGAGAGAAGGGTACCTTGATAGGTTAGTGACGATACCGTACTGATACTGTAAAGAAATCATTGTGCCGCGATACTGGCAACACCGCGGTACAGTTTCGCGGTGTAGCGCTATCGATCCTGCCGCCGGCAAGCTGGCTGCCGGCCAACTGGCTACCGACCGGGTGGACGGCTGGCGGCCGGTCAGGTGACCGGCCAGCCACCAGCTGGCCGAGCTGGTTGCTCAATTGGTGGCCAGGAGGTCGTGAGGCCTCAAGGGCCAAAGCCTCGTGCCCTCGCCTTTGCCCTCTCCTCCTCGCCTCCTCAACTGCGAGAGGCAAGGGGTGTAGAGAGAGGGAGAGAGTGAGGCGCGAGAGAAATGGAAAAGCGCCGGCGCAAAATCACCGGACGTGCCTTGCACGCGACCATTTTGCGCTGTCTCGTGAAAAACAAAACTGGAGTTTGTTTAGTAAGAAATTGGAATTTTGTTTACGGACAACTCGTGCAATCTCACAAGTTCGGGGCACCACCGTTCTTGTGTCAGACTGAGAAGGAGGGAGCGAGGTGAAAATGGACATGGGCCTCCAAAGACTCGAAACATCTGTTGACGACGATTGCCCCCAGCGTCATGCATAGGGAAAAAAATCCTTGAGCGAGCTCTCGACGCCAATCTGCGAGCCCCAACGAAGCTTCTGTGCATGAGTTGGAGACTCGACACATTACAGTGGTTTTCATAGCCAAACTATCATACGACCAACTATGCAATGGTTCTGACGGTTACAACAGTAGAAAAACACCGTCGGCAGCTGCATCCGCAGTAGCCTCACAAACTTGAAATGGGGGTACGACCTTACAACATAACTGTTTTAAGCGCCAAAAAGTGTGTTGGAATGCTCTTGAGGAGCTCTACCGCATCTGGCTCGGTTTAATCAGCTTCTCCTCATATTCAAGAAGCTACGTGGATTGTTGCTGAACAGGATGGGGAGTGCCCAATTGCAAAACGACCAGTTTTTCTTTGTTTTCAAGGTTCACTCTTCCTTTCCTCAACCAAAGATTAGGTCAGTGCTCCTCCCTAATCCCAGGGCCTCTCACGACCTGAGAGATAAAGAAAACGAAGGAAGACAAAAATCTGAGAATTCTGGGAGGCCTTCCCATGGTTGTGGAGACAAAGGGAGACGTCTCCAAGGTAAGGGTGATACCGAGTCTGGACTCGACAGTCCGGACCCGGACTCGGTATTACGAGTCCCCGTCCGGTATTGGACTTGCGAGTCCAGACCCAGGAGTCGCGATTCTCGGACTCACGAGTCCTGTGACAAGAGGACCGTGAGTCTCTGGCATAAGAATTGCAAGGCTGCGATTTTTGAATCGCGAGCCTTCCCTTATGTGGAATCACAATTATGTAAGAAAATCTGAGTACATTCTAACACTGTGTAAACTCGTGTATAGTAGTGTTGCATGGGGAATGTTTTCATTCATTAGTTTTGCATAGGAAACATTTCATGTATCACCAAAGTTCAACTTTTGAACAACATTCAGCTATCAATGTGGCACTGCTAACTGTGTTATGGTTAGCACAATTGCACAAATTCCAGAGTTTAGGCTGAACATATGTTCTACGTGCTTCTATTGCAATGCACAAGACATTCAATTAAGCTCCATAACGTCGTCATCATCATTGGCATCATCGCAATCTCCTTCTCCTTCTTCCCCGGTTCCTCTTCTGTCCCTTCCTCTTTCTCATGCTCCTCCTCGTCTCCTTTCTCTACATCATCCTCCTCGCCAGATCCATTTGTGGCATCTGGAACATCCGCAACATCGTCATCCAAGTTGGGAAGAGTTGGAGAGTGAGGAGGCCCTTCCTCACATATGCCACTACCTTGAGTACCTCACTCTTCCTCATCCTCTCTTTTCTCTCCTCCCAAATGAGCTCAGTTGCCACGCCACAGTTGGGAGCGACTGGGAGGTCCACTGATGCTGGGTTGTTAATCCACGTCTTCGGACAGAGAAGGTCCTCCACAATTGCATTTTCCAGGCTATGCCACACATCTGTCAGGACACGCCCACCCAAATAAAACATACGCTCACATGGTGGAGGTGGCAGGCACGGCAAAGAGGTCAAGGACCACCAAAGCAGGTGTTGGATACTTGCTTTGGTACTCCTTGTAGAAGTACAACATGTTGCACATTCTACCACCTTGTACTAACATCTTGTAGTCCTCAATCTCTTGCTCCAATGAGTCTGGTGCAACACTTGTTGGCTCTGCCTTGGGCTCCTCAAACAAGCATCAAGCGTTTCCTCAAGAGCCATGCCAACCATGGACTTCTTGGGAAGCTTCTCTGGAGGGCGCTTTCCCTTGCATGCGTCGGTGGTGCTGCACAGCTAGCAAGTAGGGGCACTGCTTGAAGCCTGGCTTTCATTGGTGCTGGCACGATTGGCTTGTGTACGAGCACAAATTCTCTGAACAGAGGCAAAACGTGCTTCGGTGGAGATGGCTGCACCAGCCTCATCGTCATCACCGTCGTCTTTCTGTGCAACACGAGCAGATGTTGTTGCCTCTTCTGCTGCTGCTGCTGCTGAGAAAATGGCCATCATGCGTACTCCAAGGAGGAGCAAGGCGCGTCAAGAGAAGTCAAGAGGCGGCCAAGGAGCACCAAAAGACAAAGCGAAGACAAGAGGGCGTGGGTGGAGCATGGAAGATGGGACAGTCTAGAGTAGAGTTGTTCCCTCCCCTTCTCCTCAACTCTTGAGCAGTGCTTGACCCCTTCTAGTTCTCTTACTCCTTGTATTTGTTTATGGTTTCCTTGAATTGGCAGGTTGCCTAGCGTTATGAGTCATGACTTAGGAACCTAGCTTGAATCCACGTGATTGCTCCGATCATGGCGGTATAGAAAAAAAGTGTTTTTCTACCACCTAATCATGCCAACCAGTGGGGATGATGTAGTAGGAAGCCATGGACATCGTCGTGCATAGGGTCGCGGTTGTGGCAATGGGCCTGGACATGGAAATTTACAAGGCCGTGGTGCGGGTTTTTCCCATTCCTAAGTGACGGGACTGGGGACAACTCAAGGGTAAAAGTGAGTTACAAATATGGATTCATGTTTTCAGACAAGGATGTAAAACAGTTCGAGAAATTTCAAGCTCAAATTTCTCTTTAGTTTTCTCCCCTTGTTGAACCTCATTCTACACTTGTTGACCCACATTACCCATTAAACCTTGCATCTTTTGATGAGATGCATGATTGAACATGCTCACTGGTGGCGACACCAACCAGTGTACAATATGTTTTTCATTTTATTTTTTGCATTGATTAAAGCAAACACCCTCAAAGAGATTAGCTCAATGACATTTGTGCTACCTTTAGTTGATGATTTTGACCCAGTCAAACTAAAGACAAGAAGGTATTAGCCAAATTCACACGTAGCTAGAACATGTGGACTCTAGTCGTTAAATCATGGGAGTTTCCTCGTCCGCCATATCAATGTCATGTTTTCCACAAAATTGGTTTGCCGTCGTCGAGCCTGTTGACTCATAATAGTGGAGGCAACAACACTATGCAGTTAATAGGACATCTAGCTGGTGCTTTCATGAACGTACAAGCTGACATTGGCGGGGATGATCTCTGTTAGCCTTGGGTTTACTCAACAGGTGGGCCTAAAGCATGCGCCATCGAATGGGGCTCTTATCGCTGGTGACAACCGTACGGTATCTGTGATCACTACCTGTAAAGAAAAAAATTCATTCAAGGGTACACACACAGCGTCACATTGAAGGTAATCAACCTTCTTGACTTGTTTTTCATTGCTAGGTTATCATTGGCTACACAAAAGGAATGCCCTAATGTGCGTTGATTCAAAGCGCTTGATCCTTCAAAAGGGACAACATCAATTCTATATTGATTACAAGCATGGAATTGTCACCGATCTGACTGAAATTCTATACAAGCTTGTCTATGATGCAGGTTAACAAACATATTTAACAAGGTTGTCAATACTTCTTGGCTCAGCTACAAAAGGTGGAGGATGACATCAAGGAAGACACACCCTAAGAGATTAAACGTACATCTGTGAATTCCTCAGATTTCTTCCAAGACCCACCAGTTGAGCTTCAACCAGAGCAATACACGGGCCACACGATTGTGCTACAATTGTAGACAACTCCTTTGTTCATACCCATGTATTTTCTTAGTCTGGCAGAAAGACGCGAGGCTGATTGACAAACAAAGGAGAACCGCACACAAGGATAGATCAAGCCATGTAGCTTATTGTATGTACATCGATCATTTTTGTGGACGAAGAGGACATTGGTTATACATGTGTGCGCACTACCTGGCGTAAAAAAGCTGATGCTAAAGAATAAATTCTCCTTACCGCAAATCAAGGACCTATTTGACCAACTCCAAGTAGCAAGGTCCTTTCTTCCTTGGATCTTTCTCAAGGATATCATCAAATCCGCATCACAGAAGATGGTGTCCAAAAAAATATTTTGAATGCACATGGGATACTATCAGTTCCAGATTTTTTGCTTCAGGTTAAACGAATGTCCCGGCAATGTTCCAAGGATACGTTCACCAAATATTTACCAACCAACTTGGTCATTTTGTCTTGGGTTACCTGGACAACATTCTAGTTTTCTTTGAATCAGTCAAAGAGCACATCGAATATCTAAACAAAATCCCCGTGAAACTTTGGGAAGAGAAGTTTTATGCGAATGTAAAATTGTGCATGTTTGTACAAGATGTGCTCAATAATGGTATTCGATGCAGGTATTTTTTCAAATACCTTGAAAAAATATTCAGCAATAATGGTATCCGTGTTGACCCACAAAAGTTCTAAGCTGTGAAGGATTGGCCATGGCCAGAAATTTTTGGGAAGATCAGGTATCTCCTCTTCCTTATAAACTATATTGGACGGTTCTTGCAAGGGTATTCAACCTTGGTAGCTCCACTAACCAGGCTCACATGAAAAGATGCACATTGGGAATGGATATCTGACTACAAGAATGATTTTCTCAAAGTCAAAGAGCTTATATCCACAATGCCAGTCTTGGCTATTCTGGACTAATCGCAACCGTAGTAGGTACGATGTGATGTATCGGTAGTAGGATTTGGGACAGTCTTCATGTAGAATGATCATCCAGTTCCCTATGAGAGCAAGAAGCTCAGCCTCACAAAGATGCGGTATGCAATTGGTAACCAAGAGCTCCTCACTGTGGTGCATGATTTCAAGATGTGGTATTGCTACTTGAAGGCATTGAGGGGGGTTTGACAGTTGTGATTGACCATAATCCATAGGTATTTTTTCAAACATAACCAAACTTGTCAAGAAAAAAGGTACGTTGGAGCCAGTACCTGAGCCAAATCTAGTATACATGGAGATATTGCCTCGAACACATCAACATGGCCAATCCAATAAGCCAAAAGCCTGCCGACATGAAGAAAACTACCAGGGTCGGTGGGTGGTTTATTGCCATTACACTAGCTACAGAACTAACACTAGACCCCCTGTACCTCTGCGACAGCTACCTTGAGACATTATCCACTACAGCCGATTTGTGAATAGGGTCTTTGAGTTTTTTGTTTAAAGACTCTTGCAATCTAGAAAAGTACGGATTGGTGGAGGCTATAAGGATCTTCTGGCACAAAGAACAAGTCTTTGGGCTAGACTGGAGGACTTTTGAGAGAAGATTTTCTTCCAATTCCACAACCCATCTATCCAAGGTCATGTGGGATTTTGAAAGAACGAACTAGCACTCTCTGACCACTATTGGTGGCTAGGATGGAGTGTCAATATTCATAAGTATTATATGGTTTTGGATCCATGTCTTTGGAATAAGGCTAGTAGCAAGGAGCCTGCTGGACTCCTCCAATAACTTCCTATTCATTTGACTCCATGGGAGTGCATCAGCATAGACTTTATTACTAGTCTTGCACACAAGGCCCGTGGCCAAGATGCAATACTAGTTGTTGTCAATATCCTCACGTAGATGACATGTTTCATCCCTAGAACCACTATCGTGAATGCAGAGGATACCGCTTGTCTCTCCTTCAAGGATGCCTTGAAGTACCACAGTTTTTTTTATGCTCATTTTCTCCAGTCAACATAGAATTTTCTCAGCAAGTTCTGGAAAATGATGCACGAGCACTTCAACAAGGAGTCAAAAATGTTGATAAAAACTACACCCTCAAACTGGTAGAAAAAGAGAGTGTACGAATCGTACTCTAGAGCAGATGGTCTGCATGTACACAGACCCTGTCATAAATTGTTGGGACGAATTCCTAGCTTTGGCAGAGTTTACGGTGAACAATTCAGTGAATGAGTCTACTCAATTCATACCATTTGTGGTAAACAATGGTCTACATTGAGTGGAACCCTCTTCATTGGTAAAGAGTGGGACTACTGAAGAATAGGTTCCTTTGACTCAAGCTTTTACCAAGCACATAGACTAGACATTACAAGAGGCAAAGGGTTACCTTCAAGCGGATCGACAGCGGAAAAGGACATATGCCAACAAAGTCGCCATGAGGTCTCATTTGACATCAGCGAGGTGCTGTTGCTTAGCACTAAGAACCTTCAGTTGATGTTGCTAGGGGCGCAAAACCGTCTACCAAAGTGGATTTGGTCATTTTCCATCGTAATGGGCATCAAGTCAATGGCATATCCATTACCACTTCTGCCGAGTATGAAGGTACATGACGTATTTTGTGTGAGCTTGCTAATCCATAAGGAAACGTTCAGCCACCACCAATAGTCCTTGCTGCCGATGGCCAATAGGAGTTCCTTTGCCTACTCCAGCATCAAGAGCGTACATTTTGGTCGTGGTTCGTCAGGGAATACCTTTTTGTGGATCTGAACATAACTGATGGGAGCCAAGTCTTGCTTGCCCATGTAGGTGGTCAATGAGTACATGAGCAAGTTGGCAGCTCACATGGATCAACATGTGGTAGGGGACACCACTTGAACGTAGCAATACTTGACAACATTCATGCTAGGCGAAATTCATGGACATAATGGGTTGGGGACGCCCAACATGGTTGTTGCACGGATCCTCAAGCCTAAAGGGGGTAGGCCGCTGGACGTGGTGACTAACAAGCTGCAGCTAAGGTCAAAGTGCCATGCAGGTGTTCATGTTTAGAGGGTGATTGAAATTGCTATTCTTCTTTCACAATGTTCATGCCTTACTATCTCGCTTTTGTATGTTAGTCTTGAACCGGGACGTTTCGGGAGGAATGCAGTGTGAGGACTAGTTCAGCCCTCCCTCCTTGCGTCGTGAGGGGTGGTTGGACACCACCCCTCCCCATGACAAGGCCTAGCTAGCGCCCAGCCCTTCTCTAGCCACGGGGCAGCTGGCTCCCGTCCGGCTAGATACCCGGCAGCCGGTTAGGTGACCGGCTCGCCATCGGCCCGCCACCTGCTGGCCGCTGATTGAGGTGGTCACTCAATTTGCGGCCAGAAGGGCCGCAAGGCCTTGAGGGCATACACCTGTGGCTTCAAGCCTGTTGAAAAATTGCCCCTCCGCATGCCCAAGTGCGGCGCCTGGAGGCGCCGACGAGCCGCCAGAAAGTGGAAACTCCGCACCGGCGGATCTGGCGACTCTAGGATTGCCTGGATCCTAAAATGAAGTATTTCTCCGTAAAGTTTACAAGTTGTTGAATCCGGTGGAAGTTGTTTCGCCAAAATCGGACAAGTATCGAGGGAGATATGGACTTCCAAAGTTGGGGTATGCGCAGCGGCTCTAGGAGCCGGCTGCCACTCGAAATCTGGTAGATAATCGACCGGACCGAGTAACAAAAATACCATCTGGAGAAATTGCTCCGATTGGCCTGCCGATGCGTCCAGTGGATGATCCGCCTGATCAGGTGGATCATCCACTGGATCCAGTAGTGCAGGTTGTTACTGAGGGACTTAGTGAAAATCATGGCTCGGCGTTGAAAACTCAGAAGTACGTTTTGTTACTCGGGGACTTGGTCAAAATTCAGACTGCAGGTCCGCGCACAGGTTTCGAACCTCGTCACACCCCATCACCAAACTCTACCCAAAAGTGGATAGGGTACGTGAAAACAGTGCAGGAGACCCCTACACCACGTGCAAGAGGATCTGCGCCTTGGGAAAGACGCTTCGCACGTGAAGGAAGACGCCACGGCATGTGCGCACCATGGAGGCGTTACGCGTTTCTGTGGTGGGTGAAACCTGCGCTTCGGCAAGCGTAACTTGAGCTACACTTGGCCAAATTGCGTGCAGTTTGGTGCGTTGGAGAGATCATAACTAGCCATATAAATGTTGTGATCATGTTCATGTTAAAAAACCAACGCAAAACGACGTTATTCCCTTCGCAAACTGACTGTCTCTAAATTCCTACTCACATTGCGTGAGGCGACCAGAAAGCTCACGCTAAGTCTCAGATTTGCCCAAAACCAGTAGACGTGAACCAATAGAGAATATCAGACCAACTTCGGGACCGGATCAACGCGGATTCCATCCTGACAAAGGGTTATGGGCCCACAGGTCTGATACCCTCCAACGTTCACGTCTTCCGCAGCGCACGGGATTGTCATCTTGGACGTCACCGTGAAGTTCTGAGAACTCGTCGGAGTAGCAGCTGCGCACATGGCGCAGAAGGAGACGCAGCCCATTCAGAAGTATGCGGGTGGCCCGGGCTTCGGGCTATGGAGGTGGCAATTCGAATTGCACCTCCCGCATAAGTGGTTGGTTGATGCCATGTTCGGAAAGGAGGTGCTCACAGAGGCGACTGCTACGGACGCGGAGAAGCAGGCCTTCGAAAATAAGAACACGGAGGAGCTCATGCTCCTGGTGTCCATGACGGCCGAGTCGCAGTGGGGCTACTTCCAAGGCTGCAAGCTAGCAGCCAAAGCTTGGAAAAAGCTCTGCGCCATCCACCAATCCAAGTCGCTGGCGAACAAAATCTTCGCAATGAAGTGACTCCTTACGGTGAGAATCGAGGAGGGAGATGATGTCATCTCCGCCATGTAGCAGATCAAGTTGCTTGTATCACAATACAATGACGTGGGGTGGAAGATCGACACGTAGCTATAGGCGATAGCTCTCCTCATGGCCATACGTGACAGTTGGGGCCCACTCATCACTGTCCTTGGAGGATGGTCGGAGGACAAGCTCACCTATGGCGCGGTCGCAGAGTGCATCCGCAACGAGGCGCAACGACGGAGCTACGGGGAGTCCTCGTCTTCCTCATTGGCCCTTGTCACCAAAACACGGGGTGGCGGAAGCGGGGGCCGAGGAAGTGGCGGAAAGGGCGGCGGCAAGAAGGGCACCAAAAAAGGTGCGTGCCGCAATTTTGGCCATTGGGCCCGTGAGTGCCCGGAGGAGGCGAAGACCGGCGGCAAAAAGAGCAAGGGCAGGTCGCTCTTCATCGGCAACACGAACCACTTCTTGAAGAAGGCCAACAGGTAGTGCCTGGATTCTGGGGCCGAGGAGCACACCCAAGTCCAGAAGGTGGGGTTCGTCACCTACAAGAAGTCCTTCAAGTCAATGGTGGTCGCGAACGACAAAGTCGAGCCGGCGGCCGGCCAAGGCGACATGGAGGTGGAAGTCGTGGTGGGCGGTAAGAAGGAGATATACAGAATCCGTGATGTGCAGCACGTCCCCGGCCTGGCTGACATCCTGAGTGTTAGCCGCTTGACAGACAAGGGATATGAGGTGCTCTTCCGCAGGAAAGGCACAGTAGTGTGCATCGACGACGACGGCGAGGTCGTGCTGGAGGCAAAGCGTGAGGGCGGTCTCTACATCGTGGAGACCAAGGTGGTCCCCGGAGCATCCGACGCAGCAGATTCGCAGAAGCACGTCGTCAACATGGCCAAGGGAGGAAGCGCTGATCTGGAGCTCTGGCACCGACGGTTGGGACATTCGGCGCCCGCAACCGTTAAGGAGATGGCGAAGCACAACATGGTGCGTGGCCTCGTCAACAGCCAACGGTGCAGACGCGGCAGCAGATGTTGCAGCGCACAAAAAGTGCGAGCCTTGCATTTTGGGCAAGGCGCGGCGTAAGCTGTTCAATGAGAACAAAGCCTGCACAAAGGACCGTTCAAAACGCTGGAGGTTGTGCACAGCGACATGTGCGGACCGTTCAAAACGCCGTCAAACAGCGGCTTGAGATACTTCATCACCTTCATTGAAGACTGCAGCAGAAAACTCTACGTGTACTTCATGAAGCGGAGAGGCGACGTCCTGGACCGACTGAAGGAGTATGTTGCAGCGGTGGAGAGGTAGACTGGTCGGAAGGTCAGAGCGCTAGGCAGCAACAATGGCGGAGAGTACGTGGGTTGGAGCGGGTGGATGAAGCAGCAAGGCATCAAGTGGGAACCCACTACGTCGTACTCGCCCCAACCGTGGCGGAACGGGCAAACTAGACGCTGCTCAACATGGTGCGGACCATGCTTGTGGATGCGGGGTTGCCGCGAGGGTTCTGGGCAGAGGCTGTGCATACAGCGAGCTAGAACTTCAACCTCACCCCAACAGCGGTGCTGAAGGGCAAGGACGGCTGGAAGATGTCGCAGGAGGTTTGGAGCGGGCGCAGGCCAAACGTAGCGCACCTAAAGGTATCCAGTGCAAGGCACACGTGATGGTGCAGGCGGCGCAACGACGGGACAGCATGCTGGAACCGCGGGTAAAGCCATGCTTGTTCCTTGGCTATGAGAGCGCGCAAAAGGCGTATCGGCTCTGGGACCCGCGTACACAAGAGATCATCCGTAGCCATGACGTTGAGTTTGACGAGCATCAAAGCTTCAGCAGCAGCAGCAACGACATGAGCGTCAGGAACACTCCAAAACAGGGGGAGTGGTTCCAGCTCCTTGACTACAAGGAGGAGCCGGCAGACGCGGAGGTCGATGATGCGGCGTCGGTGTGCAGCGGTGCAGCAGGTGGAGCATTCGACGCAGAGGACTCCAACGATGATGCAGCTGGACTGGAGATCCAGCGGAATGATCCGTCGAAGGAGGCACCGCGGGTGCCGAAGCGCGCACTCCCGAACAGAGTTCGCGTCGGGCGTCGGAGAAAAACACTCCGGACGTGCCACCCGTCCGGTAGATGGTCGATGATTCACCGGAGCGGGCTGAGTCGGAAGGATCGCAGCAGAGCGAGGAGACGCTGCCAAGACTGTTGCGCCGCAGCGGGAGGCAGTGGAGAGCAGGGAAGCGTTTCGACGTAGGCACCGGTTGATGGATCGTCATGACGCGGTGCATGCTGGATGCATCAATGGAACCGACGACCGTACAAGAGGCGCTTGCGCGGCCCGAGGGGGAGCAGTGGGATGCCGCCATCAAGTGCGAGTTGGCGTCCATTGCTGAAAACGACACGTGGCAGCTGGTTGACAGGCCAAAGGACGCCAAGGTCATCGGCTCCAAGTGGGTCTTCAAAACCATGTTGATGAAGGAAGGAGTGGTTGACAAGTACAAGCCGCGGCTCATGATGAAGGGGTATGCAAAGCGTAAGGGCGAACACTACGATGAGATGTTCGCCCCCGTCGCCAAGTTTACAAGCATCCGGACGATCCTGGCGGTGGCGGCCGCGAAAGACATGGAGCTCCACCAAATAGACGTAAAGACGGCCTTCCTCAATGGCATCATCAACAAGGAAATCTACATGGAGGTGCCAGAGGGGGTGGAGGCGCCGGAGGGCAAGGTGTGCAAGCTGCGGAAGTCCTTGTACGGGCTAAAACAATCGCCCCAATGCTGGTACCAAGAGATGGACAGCTTCATGGCACAACTCGGCTTCAAGCGCTGTGAGGCGGATCACAGTGTGTACGTGCGGCGCACCAAGAAGCTCCATCAGATTGTCGCACTCTACGTGGACGATCTGATCTTGTGCTCCTCAGACCTGCTAAACCTACAGCAACTGAAAGAGCAGCTGAGCAGCAGGTTCCACATGTCAGACATGGGGGAGCTGGAGATCTACCTCGAGGTGAGCATTACGTGGAACCAGAGGGCGCGCACGCTTGAGCTGGGGCAGGCCAAATACGTGGCCGAGGTGCTGAAGCGGTACGGCATGGAGGACTACAAACCAGTGTGCAGTCTTGTCTCCACACCCTGTGAACTAAGTGCGGCAATGGCGGCGCAAACAAAAGAAGAGCGGGAGGATATGGTAGGGGTGCCCTACCAATCGGCGGTGGGCAGCCTCATGTACGCCATGTTGGCGACTCGACCGGACCTGGCCCAGCGGTGGGCCAAGTGAACAGGTACGTGGCCGATCCAGGGCCACTACACTGGCAGGCGGTCAAGCGCATCCTCCGCTACTTGCAGGCAACGCGGCACGCGCGCCTGAGGTTCGACGGCAAGGGTTGGGCGGACCCCTTGCATCTGGTCTGCAACGCGGATGCAGACTATGCTGGGGATGTGGTGTCATGCACACTTCAGCCGCAGCTCCGCGGGGAAGACCCATCCGCAGAGAGGGCCTGGGCAGGCTAAGTTCCGCGGACAGAACGCTGGCTCCCGTGGACGCAGTTGAGTGAAGGGTAGCGCGGAGCCTAGGGGCAGGGCGTCTATAGCGGTTTCTCTACAGCTAAGGGCATGCAGTGGAGGAGAAAAAGGCGGGAGGCAATAATGAGAAATCCGCGGTACAAAGAGAAGAAAGACAAACCGCGGTAAAGCTCGTGATTGCTGTCAAGGCGCAGACAAGTCAGCGGAGGAACCGCGCAATCAGGGGAGAAGCACCCAATCAACATGAGTGCCCAGGCATCAATCACGGAGGAACCTCTGGAGATGCACCGCGGAAGACGAAGATTCAAGGAAGAATACAAAGACCGCGTGCACGAGCTGCGGATGAAGAAGATGGTTAGTAAGGGACATGCTGTGTTTGAGGACGAGACCCGCGGGGCGTAGCCGCACCGGGAGGAGTCCAAGGAAGGGAAATAGCTTGTGAGGGATGAGACCGGCGGTGTGTAGTCACACCGTGTGGAGTCCCAAGTAGATAAGACATAAAGGACACTAGCACGAGATAGCTCAGTCTTGAATGCCTCCCTGAGTAATACTCCACATTCATGTACTCTGCCAAATTCATCTAAGACATTCAACCGCTCACGGTATTCGCTATCCCACTGCCCTCGTGTCTTCTATAACTCTTGGAGTCCTATCCGCGGACTGCGGAATTGCATGCGTAAAGAGCCGAAAGTCCGAGTGAAGTGAACTGTCGGAGATGTCTTCGCTTGCACACGTCCGCGGAACAAGGGTTCCGCGGAGAGAAACTGGAAGCCACGCGGTGGCGACTCACGTGTGGCAAGGAGTGGACCGCGGAGTGTCATTCATCAGTGAGGTTCGTGCACAGGGATTCAGGCCTTTGGTCCGCGGCATTGCCAGTATCTGGGGGTTGGGGCCCTGTGATTCCGCTACACATCTAAGTGGAACCGTGGTAGTACTAGGAAGTGCATGATCCGCGGATCACGTGGAATCAGGTCTGCACGGAGGAAATTAGGTGCGCGGCAAAATTGGGGGTATCAATGTCATGGTGCGGTGAGCGTGGACAGTTCCTTGCTCTTTGTTTAGCGGAACTGCGCGTGACCTTCAGATCAGTCATTGATGTCGGCAGCAAGCTTTGTGCATCAAGATTGCAGGAGACGGCAGCAGCAGTCATCCTTGCGGTGCTTCTTACCACGCCGAGCCACCACCTACGAGGACGCCCAGAACTCCTCACCGGTGATGTCCCACACCCCAGTCAGCTCCTCACCACGCGCGGATCCACTGGTCCAACATCGTCGGGTGAACGAGTGGCTGGAGCAGCTGCACTGGCGTCGCATCATGAACGTTGTGGGCGACCGTGTGGAAGTGGAGGCAGTCTCCGACCATGGCAGTCGCGGACCCAGCCAACCCTAGCACGAGTCGGAGGGACAAGAGGCCGTGGCTGCAGCACTACCATGGTTTTCCGACCCCCAACCATCATTGGAGCAACACTCCGATGGTGGAGGACTCGAAGCCTATCGCGGATTGGTCTACCAGGATTGTGGCGGGCAGCAGCCAACAGTGGCTGGCGGCATAGCGGCACACCATGCATCCCTGACAGTACATCTGCAAACGTTACCACAGAACCACAAGGAAGCGAAAACCATCGACAACCCAGCAGTGGACAACCAACGGCCAGTGACGGACTTGCAGTAGACGGGACTACTAGCCCCCGCGCTTGGGACGCCTATGGATTCCATCCTGCCGCGGTAGGTGGCAGGGATGGTTTCGGAAGGTATGGCGATCGGACCACCTGTGACAGGATCACAGCAGCAATAGACGACTCCACCAGCGTTCCACCTGGGAGGCGAGCTGCTAGGGATGCTAGGGCCCTCACAAACAACGGGATCCACGTTGTTGTCGGTGAACCAGCCACCAGCAAATCAGCCTTCCGCGCCTGTGGGAACGACGCAGGTGGAACCCGCCGCACCCTCTCAACCGCCGATGCACCTGCTGCAGCAGCCTGTGGGAGTCGGCCAGGCAAGAGGGCCGCCGCAGTCCTACGTATCTGGCCCAGCGTTGCAGCAGAAGCCTCCGCAGCTGAGCATGAGTGCACCATGATGGGAGTACCCTCACAGGCCATACCAAGAGCGTCACCGCAGCAGCAGGTGCACCCATCCCAGGCAGTGACCAGTGCGATGCAAGCGGGAGCACTGCCGGCACCGGAACTACTGACCCAACAACCTTGGCAGCCCGTGCCATCAGCAGGGGTGTCGGTTCAAGCCCCTACAGGGATGACGCAGCCAGGGACTCAGGGTGCGTGCGTTACTCACCAGGGAGCCCCAGCGCAAGCGCCACCAGCGGGAACTCAACCATTGACCCATCAGTAGCAGACGCTTGGGGGAATGGCGCCAATGAACACGATAATCCAGCCTTCCGCTCTGCCCCTATGGGCAACGCAGGATGAGCAGTCCATGGGCATGGCACAAGTGGGGATGACACTACCGACGCTCGTGGCCGGTGCACCGCCGCAGTGATCAGCGAATGCCCATGAACAAATTCCCCATCAGCAACTGGTTGGGACAATGCCCGCGGGAGCAGCACCACCAATGCCATATCCGCGACCGACAATGTAGAGCCAGTCGCACCTGTTACAACAGTAGACACATGGGACACAACACTCTGCGGGGACGGTAGCAACCCTGACTGCCAGCATGGGACTAGCGGCTCAACCCTATTCCGCGGCGGCGATTCCTGTCAACTAGACATATTGGGTGCCCCATATGATGCCATTGGCGCCCGGGACCCAGGCTCCCCCCCATGGGACGGCATTCTTCTCCACACCTTACACCGCTACTGCATCAGTGCCTCCCTCTTGGTACATGCTTCCCCCACCCATGCAGCCAGGCTTTCCCATGCCCGCGGGGCAGCCACAGACACTAAACCCCCCACTGGGATACTCCACGGTCCTTGGTGCAACCATTCCGCCCCGACGTGCTGTGACTGCGTTGACGACTAACCGCAGCACTGTTCCGCAGCTGCAATACATCCGTTCTGAATCCGCCAATATCCCACGGTTGGACTCCTTCAAGGGTGCGCTGGAGGAGGACCCCTGGGTCTGGCTCAAACAAATCACCCTCTATGCTAGCATCGGCAGAATTCCGCTTGACCTCTGTCTCGCCACCGCGGAACCTCATCTCCAGGGGGCTGCAGCTGATTGGTACAACGCACGGGCACCTTTCCCTTCTTTTGAGGATTTTGGCAATGACCTCATCAAGCGCTTCAAGCACCTGACAAAGGAGGAAACGCTGCGGAAGACTGAAAAGGAGGTCATGCGCAAGGATGACGACATCCGCAGATTTCTGGACCAGTTCCTAACCTGGGCTTCGGTGGCCACAAGCCCGCAAGGGGAAGGCCTGCCGCTATGGGTCCTGCTGCAAAACCTCATCCGCGCACTTCTCGATGAAATCAGCAGCCTCATGATCGAGGACCACTATCATTCCCTCCAAGACGCGATGCGGGATGCCACATCTATTCTCACCAGACAGCGGTCCACCCGGCAATACCAGGGCGGTGAAACTCATGCACCCTCCCCTTTCCACGCCCTGCCCCCGCAGCAGCAGAAGCTGAGAGCTTGCTACACATGCCAGAGCCTGGAACACATTGCTCGGGATTTCCCACATAAACGACAAGTAGCTCTGCGCGCCGACCCAGTCTCCCAGGATCCCATGGTCCAGCAGTGGCAGCAGTATTATAACCAGACGTGGCCGGGTCAGCAACAGCAGCATCAGCGGCAATAGCAGCAGCAGCAATAGCAACCGCCTCCGCCCCCCACTGGACAAGACCAGGCGACCCAGGGGACAGGCCATGGTATCTTGCCAAACCCGCCGCCAAATCCCGCGGCCGGTGCCCGCAACGTAAAGCTGGGCTTGCCTATGGCGGAGGATGAAACCACGGAGGTGACACCCACACCTGAGGAAACGGAGCTCATTACCCAAGCCCGTCGACTCAAGCTCCGTGGATGGGACCTGCAGGAGGCTGCACAACTCTAGAGCAATCTGCGGCGATGGGCAGAAGCTGCTGAGACCCGACTACAGGAGGCCGTTACTGCCCATTCTGTGCGACCTCCGGAAAAGCGACGAACTACGGGTCCCGCGCCTACGAAAGTTCCAGCCTCCGCCAATACCTCGTCGGTGCCCCACCATGCTCTCGCTCTTGCGGCAGAGTCCACAAATCCGGTAGATAAACTCTTCACCACTCCTATCGCCTCCGTAAACTTCTTCTATTTTCTCCGACTTAACCCCGAGCTGGCTCCACGGCTCAGAGAAGAATTCACCCGAGCCAACCATCGCCTCCAGACCGTCGGCATCTCCCTCACCTGTACCACTCCGACACACGGCACTCAAAATACCCGACGGGTCGTAGCGGAGGCCCTACCGAGATTGACCACGGAGGAGATGGATTGGGGTTGGGCACCACAGCCTCTGGAACCACCTCGCCGCAATGACCGCCACTACGAAGTTGCCTGTTGCATGATTTGGATCTGCGGCCGTAAGTTCCTCGCTATCATCGACACAGGGGTAACCCACACTACCATAGCACTTCGCGTCCTGTGCCTCGTTGGATGGACAGACCGCATCCTTCCAACGCGCCGACTATTCAGCAATTTCGCGGGAGGGATGGATTATGGGGACGGAGAAGTCCGGGGCCTGCCCATGCAGGTGGGTTCTCTTCACGAACCAATGGATGTCCAAGTCACACAGGCCCAGACTTATGAAGTCCTCCTGGGCATGGACTACCTCCTTCCGCGGCAAGGAAACCTCCTGTTCTCAATGGGGGTCATGCAACTCACCTCCGCCACCGGTACGAAGGAATGCGCCCTCATCACTGTGGGAGATCGAGTAACGGTGCCGGTGACCGGTAACTCACCCTTTTCCCTCTCCGATGCGGCACAGGAAGATGCACGCCTACGTTCCCACCGTAGCCAAGCCCCTGCGGAGGTCGCCCTTAACGCGGAACAGATCCTTGTTGAGGAATGGCGTGAACTCTCCATGCACCACGCGGAACCAGGGGTGCGTGCGAGCCTTTTGGGGCTATGGCAGCAAAGTGAGCAGGCGCTCGGCCAAGGCCTCCCCCTGGATGACGACGATGACTTCTACTCCATCCATGACCAACGACCATCCCTGCCCCCACGATGGGACCACATCCTTCATCCTTGCCTCTCACCGGCCCAGAAACAGGATTTCATGGACTTTCTGGACTCCTTTGCCGACATCTTTGCCGGCGCGGCGACAGACTTGGGAGCAGTCAACACCTTCCATGTGATCAATACCGGCGCAGCTGCTGCAGTCAAACAGAAGGTCCGCCGGATCCTCCCTGACCAAGAACACATCATCAACGAAGGCCTCGCGCAGTTGAAGGCGCAGGGCGTAATAGTCCCCATTGTCTGCCCCTGGCGAGCCAATCTGGTCATTGTCGGCAAACTGGATGGATCCAAATGCTTCTGTGTGGACTTCCGCGACCTCAACCGCGTCATGGAAGAAGACGCATATCCCATGTCGCTGCTTGTCGACATCTAGGAGTGCCAGCAAGGACGCGGATGGTTCACAAAACGCGATGTCAAGGCAGCCTTCCATGCCGGCCCCATGCACCCGGATTCCATTGTCAAAACGGCTTTCATCACTCTTGAGGGACTCTACACCTTTACCCGTATGCCCTTTGGTCTCTGCAATGCTAGTGCCACATTCCAGCGCGTCATGGATTCCACTCTCCGCGGCATTCCCAATGTGAGCTGCTACATTGACGACATCATGGTCGCGGCTCACAGCTTCATGGATCTCTTCTCTTCCCTTTCCGCCGTATTCTCGGCTCTCCGCACTGCCAACCTTAAGCTCAAGGCCGCCAAGTGTTCTATCGGTGCCGCGGAAATGGAATTTTTGGGGTTTGTCATGAGTGCCGATGGCATCAAGACCGATCCTGCAAAGATCGCAGCCGTGCAGTAGTGGCGCCAACCCACTACTACGGGACAGGTCAAAATCTTTCTCGGCTTCGTCTCTTTCTACCGCAAGTTTTTCCGCGACCACGCCCGCATCATTCGCCCTCTACAGCAGGACGCCCCATTTGAATGGACGCCAGAGTGTGCCGCTGCCTGGGCAGAAATCAAGCATCGCCTGGTCACCGCGTCCATGCTTGAGTTTCCTGATTTCAATCTTCCCTTCTCCATCACTACTGACTGGTCCCAGGACGGCCTCGGCGCCATACTGTCAGAATCGATCCAGGAACCAGTCCAGCGGGTGATTGCATACGCTAGTCGCACTCTCACGGACGGTGAGCGGAACAACCCACCAGTGAAGGGTGAGTGCTTGGCCGTGTTATGGGCACTCCAACACTTCCGCGACTACATCAAGAATGGCAAACCTTTCACTGTTATGACCGATCACCAAGCGCTGCAATGGCTCCTCACAACACAAAACCATGAGGGTGTTTTGGCCAAATGGGCCCTCCTCCTGCAGGGCTATAACTTGAAAATCAGGTACAAGCCCGCGCTCGCCAATAGAAACGCGCATGCTCTCAGCCGCCTCCCTCGGGAGGACTGGCCTGACTCCGCGGACACGCGGGACAGCCCCCTCTACCCCCCTACAGCTGCCCCTCTCCCAGCAAAAACTGAACCTCAGTGGGAGGGCGTCGCTCGAGAATTCACGGATGAAGAATCTACGACTGTGTACCAACTCTTGTCCGAGCTGGAACCGGCCGAGTCCCCTGGTACCGCGGAGACTCTTCCAGCCCTCCATCCCACTGGGCACCAGCTTGCCCGCCGTTCAATCCCACCATCCGCGGCTGGACGCTAGAGGAAATTGCGCCACATCTTCCCCCCCGCTCTTTCCTACCACAATCACGCTGGACTCCCTCTGCCGCGGTGGTTATCACCGCCCCTCCGCCGCTGTCTCCTGCGCCGGCCGCCTCCCCTCTCCTTGATACGCGTCACCTTCTTTCCCTAGTCGACTTCCTCCTCCACTCGCCTGCGTCTACGGGACATCTCCAGGACCTCTTCTCCTCCGTAAACCCATCTCTCTCCCCTGCTGGCATCCACCTCTCCTGCACCTTCACCTGCGGTACAGGTGTCCGCCGCATGGTGGCCCATGCCATCGTTACGGCACACTCTCGCGTCCGAGAGGAGGCCTGCCACGCGCCATGCACGTGGAATCCTGCACCACTGGTACCCGGTCCGACGGCACCCGCTGAGGTCCACGTGGCATGGTGCCACGTCTAGGTCTGTGGCCACAAATTCGTGGCCATCGTGGATACCGGCGCCACTCATACCACCATCGCGCTGCGGATGGCCCGCAACTTACGGCTCGACCACCTCATCACACCCACTCGGCTCCGCTTCTCCATATCCACCGGAGCCATCGATGCACCCATCGGCCAGATCGTGGCCCTCCCCATCCAGGTCGCCAACGTGCATGCACCGCATACCGTGCAGGTGTGCGATGTCCGCACATACAACATGCTCCTCGCAGTCGACTGGCTCGTGCCGCGCCAAGCAGATATATTGCTCGGCGCTGGCATCCTCAGTCTCATTTCCGTCTCCGGCATTCGATCGTTTACTCCACTTTTTACTTCAACTTGCCCGTCCTCCGATCCCTTTTTCATGGTTCTCACGCCACCCACCTCCGGCACTCAGTTCACTCGCCGCGTCACACGAAGTTCGGGGACAAACCGCCGGACTGCCTCTGCCATGGCTCGTCCCTCCAGCGCGGAGTCCGCGCATACGAACAGGGGGGGTGGTGGAATTGCAAGGCGACCTATCCGGCGGCAGACTACAAACTAAGCCATAGCCGGAACGAGACACTCCGCACCACCCATGACGGCAGCCTCACCTGGGGCACCTCAGGCCCCCTTGGGACCCCTCCGCACCCCCAACAACAGGAGCACCAACGGTCCCAACTGGAGCAACTCCGGTACCGGACTCCTCTGCATCACCCCCGGCGACAGCCCCAGCAGCGTCACCAGGAGCACCTCCGACACTGGCCACCCCTGCATCGCCAGCACTGACTGCATCCGCAAGCGGACCGCCGCCGCCTGGCCCCTTTGCGCCAACAGCGCACTCTTCCTCCCCACCAGCCTCGCGAGATAATCCGACACACGGCACACCACATCCCGCACTCAGTGCAGGAACGATAATGGCAGGTGCGTGGACCTACCTGGAAGAGAGCTCCGCAGATAGCGGAGATCAACCCAAAGCAAACCAGTTACTGGATGTGGTTTGCAGTGTCATCACGCACCTGCAGGACGAGCTCCCAGAGGCAATCCGCGCAGAAATGGGGGACTCCTTCTATGACAATGCATGGCAGGTAGCCCTGAAAGGTGCGGCCAAGACTGCATTGGCACAAAATCAGCGCGGACAACAAGACCAACTGCTGGAAACAGCAGGTGCGGAGTGTCTCATCTCGGCGCTCTGCAACATCCTCTACCTCCGTCCGAGTCGTGGAATGGCAGGCGTGGCAGCATTTCTTGACATGGAACAACCCGACCGCGCGGTGAACACTGCCCGTGAATGGTGGCTCCTGGTCCGTAACGATCAGAATGCGGACCCTACCCGATGCTATGTGCATCTGCTTCAGGAACGTGCATGGGCACTTACCCTCTACCATGCCCACTAGATGCCTGCAAGAACAATGGAGGCACCAGACCGGAAAACTGCTGCAAAAGTCTGGAGGTGGGGATACCTGATCGGGCTGGTCACTACCAGATGGGGAGTGCAGTACACAGCTGCGGAACTTGCAAGCATCACCGATGCGGAGATGCAATACGAGAACTGGTATGCCACCATTAGTGAGTGCTGGCATCTCACCTTGGATGGAGCTCCGCGGCAGAGGATAATAGCCGCGGTGGCACAAGGACTGTGGAAGACACTGACAGGAGTGGGCACCCAGCTAACAGAAGAGGCAGCACATCACTGGGCCCGGGAAGCAGCCGAAGTGTATCGGGAAGAGAAGAACCGCATTCTTATGGAAATAGAAGAGGCTTAGGAATACCTCCGCGATTCCCCTGAGCTCACGCGGACAAGGGGTAAGCTGCAGGCCATCTGGCAGCAGAGGGCGGAAGAAGAGAAGCAGGAAGCAGAGGCAGCTACAACACAGCTGGTCGCGGAGCTGGAGACAGAGATGGAGGAGGCAGGAGTGGCAGTGGCGGCCGCGGCGGCAGAGACAAAGGACACAGGGCGAGTCGTAGCGGAAGCGGCTAGGCCAACAGCGGAACAAGCGACATAACAGGCAACGGAGCAAATGGGAACGGTCCAAAAGGTAGGTGGAAGTCAGGGACAGGATGTGCGTGCACGAGCGAGACCGGTTGGAACCATGCGGACAACATGGAAAGACGCCTCCCGGCTTGCCTTATCAAAGGCTCTGCGGGATAAACAGGTCAGGATTCAGAAAGTGGCCAAGAGAGCCGCGGCGTCAGCAACCATCTGCAGACAGGCTGCCCCACGGCAAGCAGCCTCAATCAGCGCCGCGGCTATCCCCCGGAAGAGATCAACCGCAGAAACAGAAACCCCCTCTGCAGACACCACACCGACATCCCGCCAACCGGGACAAGAGAAGCGGACCCTCGAGGATAGCACCGCTGGTGCACCCGCTGCCAAGCGCAGCAAGCAGCACCGCCCCATCCAAGACACACCGCATAACATCAACCCAACACAACTCATGCAAGCCCAGCAGGACGCGGCCCAAGCCATGGAGCTGCTCATGGCGGTGTTGCGCAATGTTCCAATGCCCGCTGGCTCGGTTCCAGCTCACTTGCAACCCCTACTGGGGGGCGCCGGAGCAGCAGCACACCACGAGAAAGGGACAAGGGAAAGCGCCGCGGTTCCTGTGACCGGGAAGAAGACCAAGGGGGTGATGACTTCCGAGCTGAGTGAATCACCAGATCCCGACGAAGAACTGCCTATCGCAAGGGGACCGGGCCTGCTGCGACTCCCAGAGGCGGCGGCGGGGCAAAAGCCAGGGGCGGAGACAGGCGAGGCCCATGGAGCACGGGGTCAGCGGCACACGGCGCTACCAGAGGTGGGGCTGTGCAGCCAGTGGGATGAAGGGGAACTGCGTGCGGTGGGGATCCTGCGGCTCTTCCCAGTACCGGACAGCTGGGATAGAGAGCCACCTGCTTATGATGAGGAACATCAACGGCGCCTGCAAGCAATGAAGGCGGAGCAGGATGCGAGGCGGGCCCAGAGGTTGCCAATGCTACAGAAGGAGAAGAAGAGGAAGACAAGGGAGGCTGCCGCGGAAAAGACAGGAAAGAAGGGACCCGTTGAAACACAGGATTGGTGGATCTGGCAGACCGCACACAACTTGCTCCGTGCCACAACCAAGGAGTAGTAGAAAGCGGAGGCGGACAAAGTGTACAAGACCTTGGGAGCTCAGATGGGGGTAGAATACGACCGGCGGAAGAAGGACGACCTCGCCTGTCTCTGTGAGCAGTATGCATGGGAGGGCGGTCGCCTTTGGCGGACCACGCCACACATCTTGTGGGTACCTCCTCCCACCATGCAGAGAGCGGTGGTCGAGGCCTACCACCGTCACCACCATTCCGGTGTGCAGGCACTCAAGGAGCGGTTATCCCCCATCTTGCATGTGCCAAACCTTCTGTCGATCATAAAGAAAGTGGTGCAACACTGCGCGCCATGTGAACGGCACCGAAAAGTCACACCGCGGGACATGCCCATCTACTTGCCCTCTCCAATCGGCGAGCCCTTGGATCACATCATCATTGACTTCCATGGACCGCGCCCTCGCCGTGCTTGAGGGGAGCGGTACTGGATTGCAGCAGTGGACCACTTCACTAAGTATGTGTGGGTCAGGGCCGTCCCCGACAAGTCCTCAGTGCGGGCAGCCCGTTTCATCCGTGAAGAGATCTTTTACCGCTTTGGTGGTTGCCGCGTGGTGGACAGCGACAACGGTACAGAGTTCGCAGGGGCGTTCCGCGAGGAACTCGCGGAGTGGGGAGTGCAGCACGTGCATTCCGGGCGGTACCGCCCACAGTCTCAGGGACAAGTCGAACGGCTGCACGAAGTCTTGGAGCGGGCAGTGGCCATTGCGGAAGGAAAAGACTGGGGGGAAACCCTCAAGAAGACTACCCACTTCCTCAACATCACCCCCAGCCCCGTCACATCGTTCTCGCCCCATGCCCTCCTCTTTGGACAACCTCCGCGCGCGGTACTAGGAATGCCGCAACCACCACTGTGGCTGCCACTAGACCCGGAGCATCAGCGAAGCGGCCGATCGGAGGAAGAATGGGAGATGGCGAGAGACAAGGAGGTGCAGGAGTGGTTCCAGCCGCGTTGTCAGAAAAAAATCTGCAGTGAGAGCAGAGGCACGACTCCGCGCCTCTGTCTCGGCCTGGCGCGGATGCGACGCTGCCAACAGATGCCTCAACCACGGGCCAATCAGGGAAGGGAACCTGGTCTACCTCCGCCCATTCCCAGGCGCGGGACATGAGACAAAGGAGGCACGTAAAGTGTATCGCGTGGCTGCCATGGACGCGGGACACATCTGGCTGGAAGGACCGGATGGATTCAGTAAGCGGAGCTACCCAGCCACCGAGTTCGTCTTGCTGCCTCCGGCCTGGCAGACACACATACCAGGAACGGGTGGGGAGCTTCCCCCGCTCGGGGAAAGCAAGGGCTCAAGGGGATGGCGCGCGGAGGAGGTGCTGGAGCAGTGTGAGGCTCAGGTGTCGGAACAAGAGGAGGTATGTAGCCAGGAACCTCAGGAAGATGAACCGACGGACGGCTCCGATGTCCAGGAGGTATCTGCGGGGGAGGTACATGCGGGGCAGAGGCGGCAAAGGGAGGAGCAAGGGGGCCAGCAGTAGCAGGGACATCTGGAACGACCAGAGCAGTCAGGGTCACAGCAAACAGGTAGCGGAGAAGAAACCCCTAAGACACCCGCCGCTGCTCTGCGGAAAGGCGCACCCATGAGCCCCCGCGACCTGGCCAATTACACAGGCCCCTGCATAGTGTGTAAGTAAAACCTGCCAGAGGCATCACTCTTGAAGGTCGTCTGCCGCGTCTGTGGCCAGCCAGCGCATCAGGGGCTGGCCAAGAGCTGCATTGGGCTAAATCGCACGTGTCTGAACTACCTCAAAGGGGGACAAGAGAAGGAAGCGGAGCAAAAGAAAAAGGGGGGGTGACGGGGCTGGCCCAGACTCAGGAGGAGGAGAGGCACGCGGAAGATGGGATCCAGAGGAAGAGGGGGAGGAGGAGGAGAAAGAGGAAGAGCAGGCAGGGACACTGCAAGGACCCCGCACGGTCTCAGGCAACACCATGCGGCGATGGCAGGAGGAAGGATGGGTGACGGCAGCGGAGCAGGCTTGGAAGGAGAAGGAAAACAAAACATGCGCCCAATGTGGGCACCAGTGGGGCAGGACGGTGCAGGAATGTGAGGGGTATCACCGAAAGATATGTGACAAATGCCTGGAACAGCCGCGGAATGAAAAAGGGGTACGCAGCGGACCAAAGAAGTGCAGGGGGTGTCGCCGAGAAGCCGAACGTCGGCAGGGAACATGGAAACCACCGCGGGTAACCGCGGAAGGGGAAGAACTGGACTCGGAGGAAGAGGAAGAGCAGGACTCGTCCAGAGCAGCCGCGGAAATTTGCCCCACCTGTGTCAAGGCGGTCAGCAAGGGCGAGCACTGCACCCAATGCAGCAGGTTGGCCCACCAAGGTTGCCTTGTTACAGGCAGCTCGGCTTGGGCGGGACAGTGCCACAAGTGCGTGGGAATGGCCGTAGTGGAGGAGGGGGGCTCGTTGTCCTATGATGGAGACACCTTGGCTCCAGTCTGCGGGGCATGCGCGGAGGACTTGATAGAGTTTGGCAAGCCTTGTGGAATGTGCAAAACAATGTGCCACCTGCAGTGTGGGGTGCGCGGGAAGGAGGACATTTGGACCTGCAGCAGTTGTCGCGGCAAGACGCAGAGGATCAAGTGGAAGTTCTCCAACAAACGCTCCTGCACCGGAGACAACTGCGGTGGTCGGCTCGAAGGGACAGTCTATCGCTACGAGCACTGCGGAGGTATCGCACATGAACACTGCACCGCGGAGGTAGGGCGGAGCAACGAGGGCAAGAAAATCTACCGGTGCTCGAGCTGTAGGAAATACGAGCACGCACCACACTGCTCCTCATGGAAGAAGCTGGTCACCGCACCCACGATGGAAGCACGGTGTGAAGGATGCACACTCTTCGTCCACGATGAGTGCGTGGAGAGGCTCCAGAGGAAGGGAGGGACCGTGGAGAAATACTGCAGACCGTGCCAGGAACAAAACCGTCCCAGGCCCCGCAGATACTTCAAACGGATGACTCGCAGAAAGACTTTGGGGCAGAGTCTTGCGAAAAGGGGGGGGGGTTGGGGGCATCAGTGTCAGGCACACTTCAGCCGCAGCTCCGCGGAGAGGGCCTGGGCAGTCTAAGTTCCGTGGACAGAACGCTGGCTCCCGTGGACGCGGTTGAGCGAAGGGTAGCGCGGAGCCTAGGGGCAGGCGTCTACGGCGGTTTCTCTACAGCTAAGGGCATGCAGTGGAGGAGAACAAGGCGGGAGGCAGTAATGAGGAATCCGCGGTACAAAGAGAACAAAGACAAACCGTGGTAAAGCTCGTGATTGCTGTCAAGGCGCAGACAAGTCAGCGGAGGAAGTGCGGAATCAGGGGAGAAGCACCCAATCAACATGAGTGCCCAGGCATCAATCACGGAGGAACCTCTGGAGACGCACCGCGGAAGACGAAGATTCAAGGAAGAATACGAAGACCACGTGCACGAGCTGCGGATGAAGAAGATGGTTAGTAAGGGACATGTTGTGTTTAAGGACAAGACCCACGGGGCGTAGCCGCACCGCGAGGAGTCCAAGGAAGGGAAATAGCTTGTGAGGGATGAGACCGGCGGTGTGTAGTCACACCATGCGGAGTCCCAAGTAGATAAGACATAAAGGACACTAGCACGAGATAGCTCATTCTTGCATGCCTCCCTGAGCAATACTCTGCATTCATGTACTCTGCCAAATTCATCTAAGACATTCAAGCGCTCCCGGTGTTCGCTATCCCACTACCCCCTGTCTTCTATAACTCTTGGAGTCCTGTCCGCGGACTGCGGAATTGCGTGCGTAAAGAGCCGAAAGTCCAAGTGAAGTGAACTGTTGGAGGTGCCTTCGCTTGCACACGTCCGCGGGACAAGGGTTCCGCGGAGAGGAGCTGGAAGCCACGCGGTGGCGGCTCACGTGTGGCAAGGAGTGGATCGCGGAGTGTCATTCATCGGTGAGGTTCGTGCACAGGGATTCAGGCCTTCGGTCCGCGGCATTGCCAGTAGCTAGGGGTTGGGGCCCTGTGATTCAGCTACACATCTAAGTGGAACCGTGGTAGTACTAGGAAGTGCATGATCCGAGGAAATTAGAGGCGCGGCAAAATTGGGGGTATCATGTGGACAAGCGGAAGTCCACATCCGGCTACGTGTTCATCCTCGTTGGTGCAGCGGTCTCGTGGTGCAGCAGGAAGCAGGACTGCGTCGCCACCTCCATAGTGGAAGCAGAGTACATCTCGTTGGCCAAGGCGGTCAAGGAGGCGGTGTGGCTCCGCAGGTTGCTGGGGGAGCTGGGCGTGCCGCAGCTGGAGCCTACGGTGGTGCAAGAGGCCAACACCGGCTCCATCTCGCTGACCAACAACCCGACGCAGCACAGGAGGACGAAGCACATCGATGTACGTTATTACTACACACGGGAAATGGTCGAGAAGGGGCAGGTGGTGCTGCAGCACTGCAACACGCACAACATGCTTGCAGATTGCTTGACCAAAGCGCAACCCGCGGACCGGAACGTGATGAGCGTGGCCGGACTTGGGATCACCAGCTACGATGGGCTGGAGGGCGCAGCGGAAGATGAGTGAGAGCAAGCAGGAGCAGCGGGCATGGCAGGTGCAAGGGGGAGAATGTTGAAAAATTGCCCCTCCGCATGCTCAAGTGCGACGCCGGGAGGCGCCGACGAGCCGCCAGAAATTGGAAACTCCGCACCGGCGGATCTGGTGACTCAAGGATTTCTTGGATCCTAAAATGAAGGATTGTTCCGTAAAGTGTACGAGTTGTTAAATCCGGTGGAAGTTTTTTTGCCGGAATCAGACAATAATCGAGGGAGATATGGCCTTCCAAAGTTGGGGTATGCGCAGCGGCTCTAGGAGCGGGCTGCGACTCGAAATCCGGTAGATAATCGACCGGACCGAGTAACAAAAATACCATCTGGAGAAATTGCTCCGATAGGTCTGCCGAGGTGTCCGGTGGATGATCCGCCTGATCAGGTTGATCATCCACCGGATCCAGTAGTGCAGGTTGTTACTGAGGGACGGCCAAAATCATGGCTCGGCGTCCGAAACTCAGTAGTACGTTTTGTTACTCGGGGACTTAGTCAAAATTCAGACTGCAGGTCCCCGGACAGGTTTCGAACCTCGTCACACCCCATCACCAAACTCGACCCAAAAGTGGGTAGGCTGAGTGAAAACAGTGCAGGAGACCCCTACGCCACGTGCAAGAGGATCTGCGCCTTGGGAAAGACGCTTCGCACGTGAAGAAAGGCGCCACGGCGTGTGCGCACCATGGAAGCATTACGCGTTTCTGTGGTGGGTGAAACCTGCGCTTCGGCAAGCATAACTTGAGCTACGCTTGGCCGAATTGCACGCGGTTTGGTGCGTTGGAGAGCTCATACCTAGCCCTATAAATATTGTGATCATGTTTGTATTAGAAAACCAACGAAAAACAACGTTATTCGCTTCGCAAACTGACTGTCTCTAAATTACTACTCACATAGTGTGAGGCGACCAGAAAGCTCACGCTCAGTCTCAGATTCGCCCAAAACCAGTAGAAGTGAACCAATAGAGTCTATCAGACCAACTTTGGGAACGCATCCACGCGGATTCCATCCTGAAAAAGCCCTCACTATTTTCCTCTCCTCCTCACCTCCTCAAGTGATCGAGGCAATGCAGAGAGAGAGAGAGAGAGAGAGAGAGAGAGAGAGAGAGAGAGAGAGAGAGAGAGAGAGAGAGAGAGAGAGAGAGAGGGGGGGGGAGGGAGTGAGGCACAAGAGAAATGGGGAAAGAGGCGGTGGAAAACTGCCAGACATGCCTTGCATGCAATGATTTTGTGCCGTCACATCAAAATCAAAACTCGAGTTCATTTAGTACAAGCTCTTAGTTTTGCTTTATGGAAAACTTGTGCGAACTCATGAGTTTACAAAACCACCCCCCACATTTTAGACTCAAAATGAGTGGCCGAGGTAAACATAAATGGGCCTCCAAAGACTCAAAATGTTCGAGTCTCCCTGCAAAGGTTATTGATGACGATTGCCCCTAAAGTCATACAAAGGGAAAACTCCTCTAGAAAGCTCTAAAAGCCATTCTGCAAGCTGTGATAACTTTTGTGCAGGAGCTAAGGACTTGAAATGTTATATAGAGGTTGTGTTGAACAAAAACACGTTTCAAGGAGAGGAATAGGTATTGTTGCTGTGTGGACAGTGAACCGACTCAAAGCGCAACATGAAGAGCTTGAATAACAACTTCATGAGGGCTTGTTCATTGTTGGCTTCACATATCTGATGATTTCTGGTGACTAGGTCAGTGACTACATCATTATTGGCGATGGCTTGTCAGCCAGAGAAAGTTTTGTTGTTTGGGTTTCCACCTGTACCATTGTGGTATCCACCCCCCTCCACGCTGGAACTTGAGGTTGCTCTAGTAGTTGCTAGGATGCAGCCGTGCATAACATGCTTGATATTCTCCATGGTTGAGACCTAGGCACTCGGTGGTTTGTACTAGTGTCGTGGGAGACCCATTCATGGTTGTGTGGGAAGTTCCTTACAGGTTGTACTATGTGGGCAATGACGACCCAGGCACTCAATAGTCTGTACCAGTGCCACAGGAGACCCATTCATGCTTCTTTGGAATGTTCCTTACAGATTGTATTATTTTTATGGTCGACCCCCGAGAACTCAGTGGTCTGTACCAGTGCGTCAAGGAGATACCTTACTCTAGTGTGAACTTCTGAAAGTTCACAAGTTGTTCCTGATATCTGGACATTGATTATGTGTGTGTTTTTTTTACCATTTGTATCTTCTCGGTTGCCAAGACCCAGTCACATGGAAACATCTTCCGATGCCATTGACAGTCCAATTTGGATGTGTTTACATTCTGTGGAGTGTGTTATTCCCGCCTACTCATTTGGGCTCAGCGAGGGTGACACGGCCTAGTGGGCTAGCGGCTTGCACCCCTGTAAGGGGGTGCTAGCAGCTAGCACCCCTGTAAGGGGGTGCTAGCCGCTAGCACCCCTGTAAGGGGGTGCTAGTGGCTAGCACCCTTGTAAGGGGGTGCTAGCGGCTAGCACCCTTGTAAGGGGGTGCTAGCAGCTAGCACCAACCACATTTTGGTGATTTTGTTGCTCCTTCACACGCAGAGCATGTGCCTACATTTGCATGAGCATGCATGCCCTAATTGTTCTTTTTCGTAAGGCATCAGGACATGGGGGCGTGTGAGCTACGGTGCAAAGAAAACAGTCAGAAGCGCCGTGAGGAAGTTCCACGTGACACCATGTAGGCAGTAGCGTGTAGGAAGAATCATCACTGCATGTGCAAGAAAAGAGCTGTCCAACCCTCTGGTGCAGCAACAGATGTTTCTTGACAGCAGGGTGAGCAGCGCCAAAGTAGGCAGCTGCTAAAGAAGAAGGGTAGAAAAAATGAAAGGAGCACGCAGGTTCCTCTGGCGGCGACCGTGATCTGCAGGTGAGTAGCAACAACAGTCGCCTCTCTAGGAGCAGCCTCCATCGATGCAGTAGCTACAAAAAAAGAGTGAAACAGCAGCTTCACTAGCACAACAATAGCAGCACCAGCAGCAGCAGCAGCCGCCGCAACAACAACAGAAGTGTGACAATAGGAGTGGCGTATATCATTGGCAGCACACAATAGTAGCTGTAGCAGCATGGCACCAGCAGGTCCAGCCACTGTAGCAGCAACTGCCTGCAACAGCAGTCATAGTAGAAGCCACTGCAATCACATCTGTCGTAGCATCTGCATTAGCAGCCGCAGCATCAGCAAATACGATAGCAATTGCAGCAGCCGCAGCAGCAACTACAGCAGCTACAGCGGCGTGGCGGCAGCAGCCGCTGCGCCAGTGCGATAGCAGCAGCGGGCAGCAGCAGCACGAGCAGTAGGTGGTAGTGTGGAATTTGGCGAATGGAAAAAGCAGCAGTAGCAGCGTGCAACATTGAGCAGCGGTAGACATAGCAGTAGCTGTCAAATCTGCAGTAGCAGCAACGCAAGGCCTAGCAATAGCAGCAGCAGTACGTGCTGCGCAGCCTCCACGCAATAGCGTGGAAGTTGGGATGCTGGCCCAAGGCCAGTGATTTCCAGCGTGCTCACCAGCGATTGCTTCACGATTCTGGTGGGTGCGACCGCCGGACCGGAGACAGCTGACAAAAAATAGATTTCTGATGGCTTTTCAGCAATATAGGCAATTAAAAATGTTTTTCGGGATCTCTCAAACTAATCACCAAGGTGTTTGGTGAGCCACCAAACCTGTGGCTACGTCCTCTCTGCGCACCAATGCAGTGCCATCGGCATGAAGTTAACGATCTCCTACCTTTGCACATTTACAAACGTGAACACGTCAAACCTGCGAAAACCCTGTTCTGGTCACCTTAAACCGGTTGGCTGTCTTTTCTTGAGCGGCAGTGGTGCCGTCTGAATCTAATTCTCCATATGAATGGAATGATGTGGCAGCAGGTTCCTTCTGACTTTGCCTGCTTCTATTGTGGTGATGGGCGTCATGAGTCACTTCGCTGTTGGCAGTGTCCTCAAGGCTGGCACCCTCCTCGGCTTTGACCACGTGGTCCCTTCTACCCTTCAGAACATTCGGGCTTTTCTGATACGGCAGTTCTCCTTACAGGAGCTGTGGCTTTTCTCTATGGTGAGCTTCTAGATTTGAAGCGGATGGGGAAGGACCTCAGTGACCGTGTCGTCATTGGGTCTCCAGTTCTGACCAGCACTTCCTTTCCTTCACTTTCCTCTGTCAAGGATTACCAGAAGCCTACATCAGGCCTCCCATCACAGGCCACAATCATTCACCCGCTTTTGCACTCTTCCAATAGCATGGAGGCTTTCTGAGGCGACTCCCCTGCTGCCAGTTTTATCAGTCGGGGTTGTGCTCAACGTCACTATCGACGCGCATCACGACCTGCTTGTCTTTTCTTAGGCACTTCTATGACGTCGACGGCTTCTGTGATTCTGGAGGTTGAGTGGGGGAGTGTATGCCCATCGATTGAGGCCACGGTGGCAGGCCTAACTGTGCTTATGACCCTACACAATTTAGGATATGTAGCAGTCGAGGGAGTAGGGATGGCCACAGTGTATGGTCCATCGATGGTCCACTCGGTTCCACCAGCTGCAGCATCAGCATCCCCACCAGTTGCAGCTGCGTCATCAGCACCATTAGAAGATGGAGCAGCGATGCAGAAGCTCGCCACAATTGGAGGTATGGAGGCAGCAGACTTGGGTCCGCCAGGTCAGGCATCAGAGGCAGCTATGCATGGTTTGTGATAGATGGAAGGCAATGATACGGAGCCGGAGCTCTCCGCAAGTACATCAATACGACCAAAGCATGTAGATACCAGGGGTGTAGGTGAGGCTGGTGATGTGACTGTTGCAGTAGAGGCAAGTGAGGTCTTCCATGCCTCGCTCGCTAGTTTGGACCTGTCATTTTTCCCAGAGGCATTGGAGTCTGTCTTTTGGGGAGAGGTTATGGTTCAGGAGGCGTTATGTCAGGGTCTTGCTGACCTTGAGTGTCAGTCCGTTTAGCACCCTCCCTTGGAGGCCTTTCATCCACAGCAGGTGGATAGTCCCATAGGAGAGACAAAGCACTGACACTACGCGCTCGATTATGTTGGGTCCCATACTGTTGTGGGTGTATCACTCAGATTAGAGTGGAAGGCTTCTGTCTCGTTAGGTTCAATTACCTCAAACACCATTTTGGAGCTTAGAGGGAGCCAGTTGGCCTCACTTTAGGGGTAGCTTGCTCAGATCGCCACCGATCCTACAGTCACGGCTGCACGGGTGCAGCTCTCACTTGTACTATGATAGCTTTCAGATGCTTTTCATACGAGCGTTGTTGCTGCCTTTGCCTTTACCGTCATTTCTTTCTGACTTCAGGATGTCGAGGAAGCCGAGTTTTGTCTCTAGATCAGGAGCATTCCAGAGTATTGTGAGCAGCGATGGAGGATGCCAGGGCTGATGTTTGCACAACAGAGATGGTTGTTGCTACAGAAACAGAGCTGCTCAAGCACAGGCTGTGGCTCCTATATCACTTGCGCCGTCGCAGATGAGCTCATTTTCCTCTTTTTTTGTTTCCATTATGGGCTCGCATCCATCTTCCTCCTCAGCACACCAAGGATCATGCACTCAATTGTTGATGGATGTTTCTCTCACTCCAGGGACGGACTAGGCTGCTGCAGACCAATTTGGTGTTCTGATGCACCTGCAGGACGTTCAGGATGCAGATCCAGGAGATGATGTGTTGGGTATCGTGGTTAGTTTTGGGGCTATAGAGATGGATGGAGGTGCAAATCAGGGAGGCACAGAGGTAGTACGTGCATCCTTTGGACAAAGTGTGGAGAGGACCGTTGTTTTAGTCGTTTCTTTAGTAAGCACTACATATAGAGCTGCTTCTAAAATCTACCATGCTTATGGTGCTTCTGGCAGTTGCATCCCTACTCCAGCGACTTCTGACACAGATGAGGATACCACAGAGGGTACGAGAGATTGGGATTTTCTAGAGACTCCCAACGTGGAACTTGGTGAGTGATCTGGTCCTTCTGGTGTATGAGTGGTGTCAGACATGGCAGCATTTGTAACTCCTTCTCTTCATTTTGTGTGCTCTTGTGTCGTCCCCAGCTTTAGTTCATGTAGAGCCTTGTGCATGCAAGGAGAAGTGGCTTTGCTTCAGCATTGTGGCTGTACGGTACTTGTCCAAGGATCATGCTAGCGCAGGGCAATGCAGGATTACATCGGCGGGGATTTTTCACTTCAGATAGCGTGTCGCTGTCAGCTTTGGCAGCCCAGGGATGGTACTATTGTGTGGGCTGTGAACCGACTCAAAGTGTGACGTGTACGGTTGAAATTGTGACTTCATCAGGGCTCACTTGTTGCTGGCTTGACACATCCAATGCATTCTGGTGACCAGTTCTGCGACTACAACATTATTTGAGAAGGCTTGTCAGCCAGGGGGAGTGTTGTTGTGTAGGCTTCCACTTGCCCCAGTGTGTTTTCCACCCCCTTGCACGCTGGACCTTGAGGCTGCTCTAGCAGTTGTTGGGATGCAGTCGTGTGTGTCATGTTTGATATTCTCCATGGTAAAGACCCGGGCACTCGGTGGTCTATTCAGATACCAGGGGAGACCCATTCATGCTTGTCTGGGATGTTCCTCATAGGTTATACTGTGTTGACGGTCGTGACCTGGGCACTCGGTGGTCTGTAGCAGTGCCACGGGAGACCCATTCAAGCCTTTTTGGAATGTTCTGCATAGATTGCATTGTTTTGGTGGACGAGACCGGGGCACTTGGTGGTTTATACTTGTGCGTTGAGGAGACCCAATGTCGTTGTATGAACTTTGGAAAGTTGGCAAGTTGTTCCTGATGTCTGGACGCTGATTGTGTGTGTTTTGTACATCACTTGTATTTTCTCGGTGGTCGAGACCCGGGCACTTGGAGATATCTTCCAATGCTCTGAAGAGATCAATTTGGATGTGTTTACATTGTATAAAATGTCTTAATCCTGCCTGCTCATTTGGACTCGGCGGGGGTGACGTGGCCTTGTGGGCTGGCTGCTAGTGCTCCTAAACAAGACCTGGAAGGGCTCATTTACGCATCCTTCTTGTTCTTGATGTATTGTGCCCCAGACTTAGCAAGATTTTGGTGCTGTTGTTTTTTCCTTATACCTAGAGCTTGTGCCTGCATTTGCAAGAGCCTGCATGTCCTAATTCATGTTTTCTCAAGTTCCCGTCCAGCTTGCTCATTTTGTACCTAACTTCCATGATTTCAAGCGTTTCTTTTCTGTCACTCCACCTATTGGCAGCGGTCGACCTTCGGCTCTACTGAAGTTCTATTACGATTCACGCGTGCACTATCTCAATGATCTATGGTGTGACCTCTCAAATAGTGTACATGCTCATGCAGATGCCTCACCCGGTGGACTTTGACAACGACAAGCACTGAGCAATGGAGGGGACGTTGTAATGTTGTGAGAATCATAGTCTCCAACTTGGTGTAGTTAGTGAACTGGTGCAAGGGAAAAAAGAGCAAGGGAGAGAGTGTGAGAGTGGGAGAGAGGGAGATGCCATGGATTTGTTCCAAGCTCACTAAGAGAAAGTCATGAGAAGGAGAAGTGTAGCGATTGGGTGGAGCAAAGCCTTAGGCCACTGAGAGAGCCCCACCTCCTGTTTTGTGCATGAGGTGTGGCTGCCGCCACCCCTTGGGTCGAGCCAGACCTCATCAGAATCAGTCCAAGAGCAACTTCTAGAAAAAAAAATCTGATAGTATGACCCCAAGAGGATCAACACCCGGCAACTAACCTAAAACAACCACATAAACAACCATGCATGTAGTACAATCCACCTTATCCTAAATTGTTTGTGGGCATGCCACCAAGTGAGCATTCTGCAACAATATTGTGTTTTAGATGTTTCAAAGTGCTACTAGCTGGCCCATTGGCACAAGCCCTATGTTAGCTTCTGAGCTAACCACCTCTGGTAGAGAAGCCGCGAAACAAAAAAACTTGCAAAGTTGTTTACACCTTCTTTCTTTGTTGACATGTGTCATGCACCCCAAAGTTAATCAGGCATACACTTCACCTTCAAGAGTACTAACGCCTTAGCATTATATTACAAGAAGAGCTCAAGTTGTCAATATGCAAGAGAGCATCAAGCAAGGGTTGATTGATCAGCATGCAATACAGGTCCTTTTATAGCTGTCTGTCCAGTCCTAGAACTCAAAAGCACATTCTTGGGAAGTGGCATGAACCAACCACATCACCAATAAACTTAAACTGTGGGCTTGACATGTAAGCATCCTAGTGTAAAGGTGACAGACCAACCATTTAGCGTCCAAGAAGCTACAGACTTTCTTTCTTGGGAGCTTCCATAACAACCAAAATGTGCATGGGGCCAGGATCAAACTCATGACCTCTCACTTGGCCAAATCAAAAAAATGGCCAAGGTAAAAACTCACACACATGGTGTAATCACAGGTCATATCTCACATGAGATAGAGCATAGTTGAGTCACATCACAAGGGATCCAGGGGTCATACCTCCACAAGGGGCAGAGGATTCATGATTTTTCCTACAACACTGAACAAGGGGCAAAAACAATCAACACACGATGCTATCCAAGTGGCTATGGCAGTAAGAGCAGATTCAGCGTCAGCACCATACACCTTGAGCATATTGTTTCTGCTGAGGGCCACTTGGTTTTCACAGCAGCCATGTTGTTTTACTCTCCTACATAGATGTGTGTGGAGACCAGTGGAAACAAATCGGTGTATTGGTTAGTGAGCACTTGAACACCAATACCAGCACTCCTCCTGGCCAGCAAATGATGAACCACACAAATCACAAGAGAAAACATTTAATACACGTGCAGAGAGAACAGTGTACGCTGGAGAGCTGCAATAGGTGAGCAATATTCAGGATAAGTTAGGTTCAGATGGTGTACGTGTCAGACCGTCTGCATGCGCGAAAATTTTGAACAAGCCAGAGCCGAGTGCCTTGGTTACAAAATCAGCCCGTTGAGATCGTGTGTCCAGCCAGACAACCTTAACAACACTAGCAGCAATGGATTCACGAACAAACTGATGCTCAATGTGTATATGCTTGGTGTATGAGTGGTGCATGCCGTGATTTTCAGAAATGGCCTTTGTGCTTTTGTTGTCACAGTGCAGAATGATGTAGCAAATGGGCATGCGTAGCTGTTGCACAAGGCAACACAACCAGACACTTTCACATGTCCCCAAGCCAATAGCAACGTGTTTTTCTTAACTGGATTTCCGTGCAACAAAATCCTGCTTGCCGCTTCTCCGAGACACAACAGTGCTTCTAACCAAGAAGACATTGTCTCATTGATTTCATGCACTAGTTTCCTGATTCAAGGATGCACACAGGTTCCAGGAACCGCGGTCCCGGTTCTGGAACCAGAACCGCCGTTCCGATTCCAAGTTCCTGGACCCGTCTAGGAACCGCGGTTCCTGAACCCAGGTCTATGGAGGGGATGATGAGTGGGGATGGGGGATTTTGTGGGCTTTTTATTCTGGTGTGGCACCCTTGGAGGCATCGTGAGCACTCCAATCATGTACCCACATACAGTAGAGGAATGTTGAAGGGTTTTTTCCTTGTCTTTTTGGAAAAAAAACATGATGGTGGGAGCAGATAGTGCTTTAGAGTCCTTGCTTATGAGGGGAACTTCTGTGGAACTGTGACGTAAAACCGCGGTTCCAGGAGGAATCGCGGTTCCGGTTCCATTCTTAGAACCGCGGTTCCGTACCGGTGTGGAGCCTTATTCTGATTCCAGTTTCTGTCTGTTTAGCAATTGACAATACAGAGGGATGCGCTCTACCCCCCTGATCTTTGAATTCAATTTTAATGCTTTTCAAGGTGGTCAAATTGGATACATTGTTTTGTTCATCAAGTTTATTGGAACACCAAAAAAATTCATTCAAGAAAATTGGTTGATTTTTTGGGTTCATCTAGTATTTTTGTTCCGAAATTACCATGGGCTGTTCAGAAAAATGAGTTGTCGGTCGCATACTGAAAGTAATGTTCAGGTTACCAGGACAGGATTTTGGGTCTTGGCGAGCCAGATTTTGACAGTTTGACCCCACAAACAGCCCGCGCCAGAAACTTCAGAAGCACACACGACCTTCACGCAGTGCCGACTTTGAGAAACAATGAAGAGGTGAGCACGTCGATTTCAAGGACCCATTTTTCCATGAAGTCGATGAAACAGGAACACTAAAACAATTCCAAACCCAAAGATCTCATCCAATCCATGGAACATATCATTGGGAAAACTGAAAACTACAAATTCGTATTTCAGGGGAGTACATCACAGTCCAACACACGTTGTGAAGAGTTTGTATAGAATAACACAAGTCCAGCCTCAAGATGACACTGCCATGGCCGCTCAAAGAACTGTCCCATGTAGTTAACTGCGAACGCAACATTTGTGAGTCGTCCTGGCGTCGACGATCCAATGACTCAAAGATGTTCAGTGATCTCGACTTCCCACCCCCTCCCCCAAGCTGAGCCACATCACGTGTTTTCAGAAGTCTCTGGCCAGTTGGTGTTATGGGTTAAGAAGCTGATGGGATCGCCACAAGAAAGGGAGAAAATCACTCACCAAGGCTGCGGCTGTAGGGAACCTTGTTCACATGCAATGTATGCTTTGGACGGTCCTGCTCAAGCTTCATGCCACAGGAATTGTTAAAATCAATTGATCCAAGCATACTTTCAACTATTGTGCAAGAGAAAATTTTAAGTGAAAAAATTAATAGTCAATTGGCTGAATTTTGTCAAAAATTTACTCAAACTTTTATATCAACACATTTAGTTTAATAATCAGGCCGCCCAACGCACTTTAGCGGTCAGCTAAAGTGAACCGAAGGCAGCATAGACTACACAACAGAATATCTAATAACTCATCAACTGAGACAAGGATGGTAACAAGAGGAGACGACGGAGGACCAAAAAACAGTGTGAGATCAACCACACTACGGCGGTGCCCTCCCTTTTCAAGGGTAGCATTGATCTTCATGTTACAACAGCAAGGAGACAACTTCAGTCCATACAAGACCTTCCAAAGACGCCAGACCTTGTTGGTGCCGTCATTGACACTGGGTAATTAACAATTGGACGTAATGATGCTTGAAAAAATGGATGTAAACACACCAGGCCTTTCTGCATGGTAACTTAGATGAGATATACATGGTGCCTGCACAATTTAGATCTCATCTAAGATACCATGTTGAAGGCATTATTTACATCCATTTGTTCAAGTTCCCAGTCAAAGTGTGCCACTAGAGTGAGGAGGGCATGGATAGTGGTGTAGCATCCAATTTGTGTAACTTTCTCATCAAATTCCATACCAGATATTTGAAAGAAACCCTCGGCGTTCACCTGTACCTTGTAACGATCAACAGCACCATCATGCTTCAGCTTCTGCAAAAAAACCTAGTGCGCAGATACTGCTTTGCAACCAGGCAGCAAGTGTACTATCTTGTACACCCCATGCTCTTGAAGTCGGTGCACACCAAGACCATCCAAAGGCAGTGTTGGAAAGATCCAAGGCACACAAACCGGGGTCACACGACACAATACCACTGTGGGAAGGAAGGGCTCAAAGCCGGCCACTACGAGTGTATGGCTCAAAGGATGGGAGGACAGGACTAGCCGGATCTGTTGACCTATCAGGAGCCACAAGGGATTGAGCAGCAGCCGCAGACGGAAGGACAGAAGAGGACACAGGGGACTGGTAAGTAAATGGAGGAGGACGAGAGAATTTGTCAGCAGAGGAGCAGCCAGCATGGGGAGGACTGAAAAAAGAGCAAGATGGAGAGAAATGGGAAAGGAGGAAGCAAGTGGGGAGACGCGCGGTGATACGTCACGAACAGAGTACAAGGAATCATCAGATGAAGTAGATGGGGAGACGATTGGTGCTACATCACAACCAGGGTGCAAGGCACCATCGACGCCATTCCCTCGATCCGAGGAGGAAACAAGAATGAACAAAGGAAAGAAGTCCACCCCTCTCAAAGGAGAGAGTAGGGAAGGGGTGTCATTAGAAACAAGACGATCAAGATCCTGCTCAAAGACATACTCAAAGAAAATTTCATAAAGAGAATTAATGAAACACAAAAAAGGGATCCAAAAATCGCCAGGCTTTGGATTGAGAGGAAACTCCAAGAAAGACACAGAGGCGGCCCCAACTGGGCAGTTTGCCATTGCGCATGCCATCATGGAATCAGAATGCAGCAACACAATCCCATTCACAAGCTGAGAGAAGATCAGCACGAAGACCAATCCAAAAGTTTTAGGGTGATTTCACGAGGGAGAGGACCATTGAGGACTCAGTTCCACACCGAAGTCATGTAACACTTGGCCTCGAAGGCAAAGAGAGGAGAAAAACCAGATTCAGCATATATGACCAATTGCCTCCCCTGTGAAACTGTGTATCAACAAGTGTATTGGGAAGTGAACGAACTAGTGAACATGGACTGTTCACAGAAGCTGCTAAACATCACATAGAGCCCATTACACTTTTCATTCTATACAAGAAATAAGCATCTGGGCTTTACTGAAATGCACTCATGTGGATGTTTTGTGGAAAATGTTTGCATGCAGAAATACACTTTTTGATAAACTGGTAGTCAAAGTGTATGAATTTGGGGTGATTAACCATAACTCGTGTAGGGAGCTAATGACTCTATACGCACCCTACGAGAGGTAAGAAAACAGGACATAAGGCCACAGAATTCACCGCCACGATCATAACGGAACACACACAGCTGACGTTGACACGCACGTTTGGACTGAGGAAGCCATTTCTTGAGCTTTACTCTTGTGACGCAAAGAAAATACCCAATAAAAATGCAATAAGTCATGAGGGAGCCCCCCCCTCAGGCCCAACAAGACGTGCAACGCATACACACTAGACGGGCCTGAACCAGTGCGGAAAAAACTAAGGAAACCGACGGGGCCAAGGGAAACAAATGCAAAAAAACACAATTTCACATGATGTGTTGTGCTAGAATAATTAATCCAAAAAATGGAGGAGGAACGAGCTGATAGCAAGACGCGAGAGACAATGACAGTGCCAAAGACAGGAAAGGAAAACTTGCCAAACGCAGGAAGATGGCGCAGGAGGGAGATAGACTACCAGTGCTCTAACCAAGGGGTATCAATAGGCAAGGTTCCCTGTGGTGCCCCATAGCCAACACCCTGGAGCTGAAGATTAGCCTCACGTTCAAGAAGAGATTTAGTGTCTACAACACACTCACCTCCTTTGTTACCAAGACGGAGAAGGTCAGTGAGTGTTTTCTCCTGGCTGCGCTCACCTGCACAGCGATCATTGTGACGAGCTCCACCATAGTAATGAGCGTGGGAGCAATCACTGTCATGCAAGCAGGAGGGAGGTGTGTAGTAGGCTGACAGCAGTGTGTATTATGAGGTCTGACATTGGGGAGGAAAACATCTAGGCCTGACAGTGCCGGGAGGTTCGGTAGTAACATTGTGAAGCTGATCAGAAGAGGCAAAAGATGAGGAGGTGCCAGCAAGAGAGGATGCTCTGGCAGATCCAGCAAAGGATGGAGATGACAAATAGGTAGATAGACCGGAAGCTGTGAAGTTTTGTGTCTGCCGTGCATGCATGGCGACGGCCAGGCGTGCATCATCTGGGGAGTGAGGACACTTCGGGGCGGAGTGGCTAGTCTGTCCACAATTCAAACTTGTAGTGATGAGGTAGTCGGAGGCAGAGCTGATCTTGCGAGACTTGCTTTAGTGCCTGGGTGCAGGAGAATCATCTCTAGGAGTACTACTCTGACTGTGATCCCTCTTTCCTCCCCCCTTCCATACATGTCAAGACGAATTCCGCCCGTGCTGTTCGTGCCCTCATTCTTGGAGGGCCAGAAGATTGCATAGATGAGATTGGGTCCTACAACGCCAACACAACACGCCGTACGGTAGCTGATCCAATAGGGGGTACGCCCTCCTCAGGTGTCGCAACAGTCTAAACAGTGATAAATCCCAAAGTAACCTCACTTTCCAGTACGACACCCTGTCCATGCATACAAACGCGACCGTTGACGCATATTGGTCACAAAGTCTCAAGTTGCATTGCAACCTGGGCAAAGCAACACCTAGACAGCTCCTAGCCGTCCTTCCCATCATCAACTACCTCATCCGAAAACTGTATGACATCTTTAGGGAAGTCACGGCTACAAGTACTGAGGGTGTTGCAGCCGAGCCCATCCTGAAGATGCTCCTCTTTTGCCAGAATAGTGGTGTTTTCTCCGTTGTTCAAGTGTGGCTACCTCAGGCTGATCTCGCCTACGGCCGTCTCCTATGTACATTTTACTCTGATCATGGTGGTAAGTTCTTAGAATCCATCGCTCATTTCTTGTCCTCTTGCCCGGTGTGTATGGAGTCCTTGAATCCCTACATACCTTAGTAAAATGATGCATGTGATTGTCAAGACTGCACTCTTGCTCAAGGTGTCAGCACTCTTCTTCCTGACTCTAACATGCTTCCTCTCTTCTCCTTTGAAGACATATCCTACATGACATGGGTCCAGAACCATGTCCCTCACGGTCCTCTTCTCCACCATGTCACTCCCTTTGAGCATTGCTTGGTCGCCGAGCGGGCTTACGTCTTGCTCATTTCTGAGATTTTGTTGTTGCCGTCTAGGTCCTTGAGGACCTTCATGATGGCAAGCTTAGTCTCCGTGCTCGCCTCTGCACCTTTCTTGGTGTTTCTGCCATGTCTCTGGCCTAAGGGTTTTGCATGCTGACCAGTCTCATATTATTGAGTTGCACGATACGCTGTTCTTTCATGAAGAATTCCATCATGATTTATCCCACGTTACTCCACCTTCCTCTCTTTCTTCACCCTTTGCCTCCTCTCTCAACTGGCCCTCTGCTCCCTATCTAGTCTACACCAAGTACTCCCTTTGACTGTGAGCCCTCCGTCTACCCTCACCATCAATTGCCTTGACTTTCTCCACCCTCAAGTCATCGCTGGTCTCTTTATTTTCTGCCACATCATTTCTAGAGTCCACACATGTGTCGAGGACCGTCAATGCTCTAGCACCGTCCTCACGTGAATTGCCTCCCACTTCCATGTCACAGACCACCAAGCCTGTCGAATTCCTAGTATCACGTCTTGAGTCACAGGCCCCTGTTGTCGGCCTAGAGCTATACACACATGGAGGGAGACTTCACTCTCGCCCTCAGTAATTGACATCTCATACCTCTCAACATCACACATGCTCCAATGCATCCTCCTCTAATGCTGAGCCCTTTGCCAGACCCATTGGCCTTGATGCACTGGGACTAGCTGTCAATATTGTCCATCTAAAGTCAGTAGTGGGATGTAAACTTGTTGCACATGAGTTCTACAATGCCCTTGACGTATCTATTGCAGGCTATGTCACTGCATGCTTTACAGCGAGTGGAATCCCCACACTCAAACCAGAGCCATCCACATTTTGGTAGGCTTGAAAAACAGCTATTGGTTACCTCTGGGAAAAAGCTATGCAAGAAAAGTCAAGTGCTCTCAAGGAACATGATTTCTTCAAGACTTTGGACCTTCTAGGCAGTGGTAAAGGGTTCTCAGCTCGTTGGATCCTTTGATGCAAGGTGAACTTAGATCAAAAGGATGACCAATGCAAGGCTCCCTTGACGACAAAAGGATTCTCTCAGATCCCTAGGATTGACATCGACGAGGCGTTTTCTCTGGTAGGACAGTGTACCACTGCTTGTACAATGCTGAGCCTGGTCATACAGCATGACTGGGAACAAGAGCATATGGACATCAACGACACATTCCTGCATGGATGTCTTGAACAGTAGATCCACACGACACAACCACCACATTTCGCCGATGGTACAAACAGGTTCTGGCAAGTGCACAATGCTCTGTGCGATCTCAAGCAGTCTCTGTACTAGTGCAACATGGAGATATCCTCCACTCTTGAGAGAGGTAGCTATTGCCATAGCACCATTGACCCAGATTTAATTCTAAGTTCCCCATCAGAGCCATTGGTGGCCAGTCTCATCTATGTGGATGAATTGCTTTTTGCCTCTCTACGCCTCGTTGATTTCTAGTCAGTCAAAGCCCTTCTACAATCCACATACAAGACGAAAGACCTGGGAACAACTTGCGTGTTTCTTGACATGGAGCTTGAACGTGATCTCTAGTGTCATACTTTACATGTACACCGTGCTATCAAAGTTCGTAGCCTCAGAGAGTGCTTCGCCTTCTTGCTGGCCAATGTCTCCTCTACATCCACTTAGGTGCGGAACAACACCTAATGACGTCTCCCTATACGTTACAGCTGAGAGAGACAGTTGATGTCGCCAGTTACCTTTGCGTGATTGAGTCCCTCATGTACCTTGCCTCCATCACGCGAGCAGATGTAGCATTCTTTCCACGTCAGAAGCACCTTGAGGCTGCTCTGCTTTTTTTCTATGACTTTTTCTCGTTAGCACATGTTGGTTTTGTTTTCACTTGCATCCCTTTGTGGTTATAGATGGCTACATTGACAGTGACTGGACACATGATGTAGATGGACGCAATTTCACAGGATACATCTTTCTTGTCGGTGGAAAACCCATCACTTGTAAGAGTAAAAAACATGGGTATGTTCCTCATTGCTCAAGTGAGAGAGAGTACATGGCACTCAACGCAGACACCTGCAAAAATCTGTGGATTTTCCAGTTATTGCACTTGTTCCATTTATCCATCTGTTGCATCACTCTGTATTTGGATAACAAGAGAACAAAGGAAATTGCTGAGAATGATGACATGCTTCATTCTTGCACGAAGTACATCAACATTGAGCATCACTTTGTGCGTGCGCACATTGATTTTGGAGAAGTTCAGGTTTTCTGGGTTGATACTCGTCAATTGTGTGCAGAATTTCTTACCAAGGCCCTTAGAAGTGGAATGTTCAAGGTTGTTGTGCATGCTTTTGGCCTGTTGCACGCTTGATGTATCCCAGATTGATGTTCCTGTGCCCATCTCTTGCTCATGAGATGTAGTCTCTTGCTGCATAGATGTTTGATATTCTCGCTCTCATGTGTGTGTGGCCTCTTCGTCTATGGTTCATGGAGGAGTGTTGTTAGCAAAGTGTAAAACAAGCACGTGACCTCTTTACTCTATCTACACACACACACACACACACACACACACACACACACACACACACACACACACACACACACACACACACACACACACACACACACACACACACACACACACACACACACACACACACACACACACACACACACACACACACACACACACACACACACACACACACACACACACACACACACACACACACACACCATCACTAGAAGGCAACTAATCTAAAGTGAAGCTCCTGGACGCTGCATCGACAGATGTCAAATGGATTATGCACTACAGGCATCTCAACCGAGTATGAGAGTGGTGCCTAATTTTTCTATTTAGTATTTATTCAGAGCAAAGCTTGTGTTGTTAGCATAAGTTTCTTGTTTTATCCTTCAAAAAATGGAGAAAGACATGGTAGAGTGCATGCACCTACATAAACCTGCGATCAATGAGGTTGACTGTTCTTTAGACATGCATGCTTAAGAATGTTATTCTCTTAGTGAGGCTGGATTATTGACCCTACGGGAGCACACAACTGGTTTGTTTCCTTGTGTGAGAAACCATCGGCGGCTGCCGCCGATGGTTGACTGGTACGTTTTGATCATGGGGTGACTCCCGGGCTGCACACATTTTCTTCGTGTGGGTGACCCGGTCAACCCGCCGCTATCACTTCACTAGTTTGTGAACAGACACTCACTTCTGTTGTTCTAACTCCCATCTCTTAAGCGTGATTGTTCCATTTTATGGTGTCATGTTTGCTCCTTCCTCTTGCTCTCTTCCATGGACACACGGACTATCCTAGCAGCTACCAATACCTACACCACTCACAGTCTAGGTTGTGACGAGAGCCTCCGCCGCAACTTCCACGATTTTTTAACAGCTCAAGCATTTTCTTGTTGGTTTTGGCAACTGCTAGGCTAGTATGTACATTCAAGCAAGAGAGCAAGAGGAAGGAGCACACATGATGCAGCGGAATGGAGCGATCAACCTTAGAGATGAGAGTTAGAACCACAGTGGCAGGTCACAGGCTAGCAAAGTGATAGCGGCCAGTTCACCCGTCCACCCACATAAAGAGGTCGGCAGGGTCAGGACGACAGCTCGAGATCAGACTGGAACAATCAGCAACAAGCCGCAGGTGGTTTCTCACACGCAAAAATGAACTGGTCATATGGTCCAATAAGATCAGGAACCCAGTCGACCCGGCCAGGAACCTACCTAAGCGTGCACCATGTTGTCTAGGCCAAGTCAAAGTCAATGCTAAGTAGCCAAGTCAAAAGTCGAAAGTCACTAGTCAATCACCCAAGTCGAATTGGCCTTATCAAGTCAGTCTTCAGGATTGTACTAAATTGTGTCATTTGGCTACATCATTGTTTAAACTTGTCTTTCATTTACAATTTTGCAATTTGAAATGGATCATTCTTACCTACATTTGTACAAGACATGTCCTGGAGACCTTAACACATCAGCTTAAGTGCAACTTAAAATACATATATATCACTCTGCAATGTATAAAAGGGGAGCACTTCTCAACCACCTGGGTGGAAATAGCTGTCACACGTAATTTAAAGCAAACTGGTTCATTCATCCTTATGAAAACAGCAGATGCACAACCAAACTTTTGAAAACAAAGCAATGAAACAAAAGCTAGAGAAAGCTATCAGTGCTTTTGCAAACGGATTGAAGAAAACTAATGAAAACAAACTACGGGAAAACAGGATACACACTCGAATCAAGGATCAGATGAAGATCACCTAGTGACCTTTACGACCTGTCTTTAGACATTCACTGGCCACAGCAGAAGCTCTCCTCCCTAATCCTGTGGATTCTCTCAGTCCATGTGTAGAGCCTGCTTCAGAACCAGCTGCTACCCTAAGTGCTGAAGTGGTTGGTATGCTTGCTGCTCCAGCTGCAAAAGCACATGCTGCTGAAGCTGCTGCTACTAAAAAACGTGTTTCTGAAGCACCTGCTGCTGAAGCACCTTTTTCTGAAGCACCTGCTGCTGAAGCACCTGTTGCTGAAGCTTCTGCTGCTGAAGAACCTGCTACAGAAGCACGTAATGCTGAAGCACCCAAAGCCTTAACATCTTTCCGCTTGCGTACTCCTGCCCTCAGGACTCTTGACACCTCTTGCCCCCCATCTGCATCTCCCTGTTGCTCATCCTCCTCGTTGCTTGCATTTCCACCATCCCTTTGATCTCCTCGTCCTCCGCCTCATCATCCTCATCATCACTGTCCAATCTTTCCTTCTCCCCTGCCATCTCCTGAACATCCGGATCGTCAGGATCTAGGGCATCAGCAATTAGAGGATCCCACGCAAAATCCTCCTCATCCTCTTCCTCCATGTCTCCATCAACCCCTCTGTCACTGTCCTCTTCCTCTTCCTCTATGGCCTTCCTGATGTGGCTGGTCAGCTTCTTCCCCTTCTTCTTCCCATACATTCTTTTCAACCGCACGTTTTTTCCAGACCAGCAGTTCAAGGGTGGATACCTTCAGAAGGTTGCGCCTGGCTGGTCTGGATGATTTCATGCTTGCTGAAGCAGTGCTCACTGTTGGAGCTGCTGCAAGGCTGTGCCAACAGCCTCATTGCAAAGGCTCTGAGGATGGGAAGGCTCATCATGTAGCGGGTATGCCATCTGAAGGCTGGCAGCTCACCCGCTATGACCTGCTGCACTGCTTCTGTTGCCCGTTGCACATCCTTCATCTTGCTTGGCTCGTCCTCCAATGTGAACTGGCCGTTTTCAAATGCCTCCAGCTCTTTGTCCATGGTGTCCTAATCTCCTGTGTCTGGCAGCAACACCATGATGACGATGTTCCACGCCTCAATGATCTTCTCGTGGCTGTCAAACTCGTGCCCAATGTTGCAGGTGGCAGAGACGTGCTGCGGCATATACCGGACAAGACATTTGATCAGTCCGGCAGTAGGACAGCCACCCAGCCACAAACTGCACCCATTCCGGTTTGCACTTTGAATGGCGACTGCCCCGGGACTCTCCCAAAGCATTGATAGCTTCAGTCGTGTCAAGCAGAGTCTAAAAGAGAATCCCAACAGTCCCTCTGGAGCTGTCTGCCTTGCAATTAGCAAGCACAATGGGAATCATGAGCTTCACCATGGCCTTGACCTGCAACCAAAGCAACCCCATCTTCACAATTCCGTACACCTCATCCAACCAACATCCTTGCCAACGTTGCGAAAGTCGGTCTACCTTGTGTCGGTCATAATCTTGAGAATGACCTCACGCAGCTTTAACAATCTATCAAACATCGTGTGCACTGATCCGAACCTGGTAGTACAGGCGGACAACAGCACCAAATCACCCTCTGACTTAAGCCAAGATCTGAGAAGGTCTTTGTTCCAAGAAAATGGCACAACTCTCTCAGCCTTGCTAGTGAGATTGCCTCCCCATTATGTCTTTGCAACATCCTTCAGCACCAAATCCAAGGGGTATGCCATAAAGTGGTTGAAACATATAGCCTGGTACTTGTTCATGAGCTCAACTTATGCTTTTTTATTTGTTGACACGTTTTCGATGATGACCATGATGGCCTTTTCAGCTCCCACCTCAACGATGGCGTGGTCGATCACTACAGCAACGTGGTTGGCATTTCTGATGACGCCGCTAGCATCTCGTGAGAACAGATGGGCCACTCCCTCCGCGTTTGAAACCATGGCTGAATAAATGGGCCTGATCTGAAGTGTCAAACCACTCGTCAACTCCGAGTGTCACCCCGAATGTTTCCCAGCCTACGCAAAGTGGTGCTTCCAGTGCCTTCAACTCTTTGTCCAGTGCTGGAAGAAGTTCCCCTGTCACCCAGTCCTTGGAAGGCAGCCTAAAGCTGGGTTTGGTTTTCCTTGCATCCTCAACCAGCTCTAGAACCACGCTGTCACGGCAGAAGGAGGTTGACAACATACTTTTTTCCATTACCTTGACTATGGTCTTCTGACAGGCAACATTGTTGGCGTTTGCATTGTGCTCAGACATGAGGGTTTGATGCGCTGTGTTGAGGGATGGAGCATCCACTGGAGTGATGCTGCGGAGGGAGGCTGGGATGGTTGCTGGTGTGTGAACAGCTTCTGGGATATCAAGAGTGTGGTTGGCTCCATTGGGGGTGCTGCTAGATGGAGCTGCTCTATGAATTGTGCGAAGCTCCTTACGCTTGCACTCGGCCATGAGCTTAGCCCAGTCCACTAGTCCAGAAGCTATGTCCCATGGCTCACCCTGGCCATTGTACATATTTTTGTCAAAAGGGAACCCATCCATCATTTCATGTCATGTGTTGTGGTGCCGTGTTGTGTCATGTTGTGACATTTTTCATGTCATGTTGTGTCGTGTCGTATCGTGTCGTGTCATGTCGTGTCGTGTCGTGTCGTGTCGTGTCGTGTCGTGTCGTGTCGTGTCGTGTCGTGTCGTGTCGTGTCGTGTCGTGTCGTGTCGTGTCGTGTCGT